>JANSTT010017575.1:0-16531 GCA_026745375.1 Platyura marginata
TTTCGTATTTTCTCCACAAATTGAAAGTTTTACAACAAAAAAATGTAATAAAAATGTTGGTCACTTTGTTTGCTCGATCGCTCGTTAACCACGATAACTCAAGAACGTTTTGAGCTAAAAGCTTGAATTTTTTCTTTGATTGGTTGAAATTTTAATAGGGCGGCTGGTATTCTAAATGGGTAAAATCACCCCCATCCGTTCCATATTAATTTTTTGTAAAAAACGTATTTTTTCGTGTTTTCTTCCACTAAATGGCAAAATTTTGAAAAAATTGTATACACAAAACAAGTTTTTATTTTTTGTACTGCATAATAGGGGATCACCATTTTTGAACCATCTTTAACTCTTATAGGACCCCTCATACTAAAATATAATAAAATGGCAATTTTCTCACAATTCTTAGATGAAATTGAGATAAAATTATAAATACAAAAAAGTTATTACATAAAAGGAGGTTACCATTTTTTAACCACTCTTTAACCCTTACAAGGCCTCCCATACTAAGTTATTATTAAGCATCGATTTTCTCACAGTACTTACAAATGGAATTGAAAAAAGGTGGTGAATGATGGTGGAAGAACAAGGGAGGTATATTTCAGTATGGAAGTCGCGTAGCTTTTACTTAGCAGCCTTTTTTTGGCGGTTTTGTAACCACTAATTTTCGTCCAATAATCTTTTAACATAATTATTGCCAAGAGTATTTTTGAATATGTAATGTATAAAATTTCATAGGAAAGTTGTAAGTATAATTTCAACGTAAAATGTATTTAAGATTTAAGCCAAAAAACAGGTGTTTTTGGTGATCGTGTGTATAGGGACTAATAAAAAAAGAATTGATAATGTTCGTAATATTTAAACCTCTCCTACTACCATCCGAAAATATTTCCTTCTATATAAGTTATCTCACTTAACCCATTACCGCTGGCCGTGCCTATTTGAGGACGGGTACTAAATTGTTATAATGGATTCCATTCTTGTACAATATTTACTCAAATAGCTTATCGAACAATTAAGCGCAATACAAAATAGTCTAATTTAAATAAAAAAAATTATTTTGTTGTATTTTTTGTTATAGCCTTTGCATCCCAGACTGTGAAAATTACCAAATTTAGTTTAGCCGTTTGGTTTTAGGTGTTAAATGGGTTAATATAAAATATATGCTTCATTTTTCGTTCATTATCTACCTATTTGTAAGAATAAACCCATTTTTGTTAAAAGAGAATGTAAAGAATCCAATTTTAAAAAATTTCGGATATAAATTAGTCTATCTGCGGACGTAACGGACACACATACGTTCATACCAAATGACTATCTTTATATGTACTTGTAATACAGTTATATAGTTTTTTCAAAATTTTACTAGGAAACGCTAGAAAACATACTGTATAGAAAAAAAATTGTATGCGAGGTGGTCGAAGAAGTGTAGAAATCTTGCTAATTTACAATCCGTCCTGCACACATCAGAAATCTACTATGAAAATTTTAAGTGTCTAGCTCAACGCATTCAGAATTGGACAAAATTTGATTTTTTCGATACGTTTTGAGAACTACATATAAATAAAATTTTGTGGGAACTCTTGGTGCATCCTCTCGTTGCATTGAAATAGTCAATGGCCACACCAATGGACGATAAAATTGCATATACGGTAATCAAACAAGTTAAAGGGAGAAAAAACACTAGGTCGTCTTGTTTTCGGCCGAGACGGAAAATTTGAACGTTCGACTTGAAAAATCGTATTTGTTATATTGTCTTTTTTAATATAAAATGTTTCTACTTAAATTAAAAGGGGTGGTTATTTTGAAACTTTTGTTTTGTAGTTTAAAAATAATTTTGATCGGGTATTTGACTAAAAAGTATACGAACCCTAAAACTATCGAACTTCCATCTACTTAATTGAAATTTGAATAATATTTATTTCTCTTAACCTTTCTAGCCTTAAAGAAATTACAATAAGTGCCTCTACTGCTAGTATTCATTGTTAGTATTGAATAATTGTATTCGGCAAGAGTATCGGATTGTTTTATATCAGGTACCCAAATATTGCACATCAATGCTATTTTGACAATCAACACAATTATCAAATGAATATTTTGGTTCACAGTTTTGTTGATAAAAAGATCAAATTCATTTTATAATATATTAATTATATTTAGTGGGTATTATTGTTTAAAATTAATTAATTTTTTATACATCGTATTGATAGTAGAATTATTACCCAGCACAATAGTTTTCAAACGACTATCAGTGTGGAAGTATTCAAGATGGTAATTTTGATTAATATCAATTTAAATGTTAATATTATTTTATTGTTAATCACAGGTACAATCAACGCAATGGGATGTTAATGAAATTTTAGCCAATGCAAGTAATTGGTCGCTTGAGGGTGATGCCCAAATTTTGGGGCTTATGCAGTCATTGTCGAAAGTAAGTAAATTTTTATTTTATTTTAATTGTACCTTTCTTAAGGGCTTTTCGGATCAAATTAGAAGGTGGAAGCAACAATAAAAACTACTTTTACTACTCCTACTTATTTATTAGCTATGAATATACATAAAATCCTTTTTGTATAGTTAGAGGCTATTCCAATTCTAAAATAGAACAAATTTCAAGAGAAAATAAGTGAAGATCTGGAGCTGATTTTTATATAAATAATCACTTGAGTATGTAAAGATGGCAAGCGCCCCTTGATATTTGATCAAATAGTTTACTAAGGATCGTTTGTAAGCCCGAAATAATCCTAAGTTGTTCTGCTTTGCCGACTTTGTAGGCAAGAGTCCTACTATCTCGAGTAAGGTTTTCAGAATACCCAAATGTTACTTTTCATAATGCTACTAATTATAATGCAAAATTATTTGTATAGTATCAGAGTTTCTAAATTGAATTCGACTTCACTTCTCCAGACTGATGTAATTTAATTTGATGGTAGAAAAATCACATCTTTTCCAATTAATCACATTTGAAAATCATCGTGCATTTAAAGTACGAGCAATAGAAAGAATCAAAATTCAGAAACCAATATAAATATTTGGGCTACCAACTATCCATTATATTTTTGGAACATTCCCTTAAGTAGTTAACTGCGAAATTTTTAGTTTTAAAAATCCCTAACGGAGTGCTTAAATAAAATCAAAAAATGACGAGTATACACGTCCGAACGCTGTGCCAATACTCCTATTTTAAATTTTACAAAAAAAAAGTAAATCAAAACATTTTTATTCGATAACAAATTAACAATTCATTTTATTGTTATTAACCATGCCATTTATATTACTTTTTACTAAAATTTTGAGTTTTTATAGTAAATGGTAATTTTTTATTTTACTCGAGTAGTAAGTTTTAGATTGACGTATATACACGTCAAACGTTGTTAACTGGTTAAATTTCTATTCTAAAATAAGTTCCTTGTTTTGAAAACTATTCTTCTTTGTAGCTATTACTTGTCAGATTTAATCTCTCTATTTTAACCTTAGTATTGTAGTGATTTTTGTTCCTTTTTAAAAAAAAAAGCTAATTTGTTTTAAGAATTTGGAGAATCGTGCAAATAAAACTAAAGCCAACATAAACAAAATGATGCTGGCTGTTGATGAAACCAATGTCAAACTTAGCAACACAACTAACAAATTACTTGCCCTGCAACATTCGCAATTTGTCGAAAATCGTGTTTACGATGAAGATGAAACAATTTCAAATGCAGCCGAGGTTCCGACAATTCCCAAAAATATAGTAGTAAGTGAAAATTGTCACACAATGTACGAAAAATGGCAAAAAGTTATTTTTAATTTATACAGCCGGAATCTAAATCTCTAGATGTGGTTAAAGTTGCCATTAGAAATAGTCTTCAAATGCTGGATAAGCTTTATGAAAAAGTATCTATTGACCTGGATGATAGCGATGATGAAGGAGGTGATAAAAAAAGGTTTGTTTCCGGCTTTCATTGGTGAGTATTTAATTTTGAAAAATGTTATTTCAGTATCGTTTATCATCCAAAAGATCCATACAAAAATCGTCCACTGCCATTTTTGATTGGTTCTAAAGAATGGAAAGAAAAATGGCACATAGGCCTTGTAGATTCCGATGAGGAAATGTCCAATTGTAATGAAAATGAAGAATTTTCTCTATCATCTGATGATACGACATCATTATCACCATCATTACTAAGCAATACATTAACTATACCGGAATCTGAAAGTGGTGCCTGGAAAATACCCACTCCACATACACAACAAGACCAATTTCAACATATATCCGATGAGAATTTATCATTTGACCATCATCTATCACAAAATTCTTCCATTGATGGAAATACAATTGGCAACGAAGCAGCAACTTCGTCAGTTGTACGGGGAAATACAAAAGAACAGATTAAAACCGAAAGTATTCCACACAAAAATGTTGATTCGTCCAAAAGGCCTACAAATTTATTCGATCATATCGACAATAGAAAATCGCAAACTTCTCAGCCATTTGTGGATTTGTTTTCGGATGAACCACCTGATTTCGATGTTGTTGGTAGTAGTCACGTTGAAAAGGGTCCTGTAAATTTATTTATCGATAGTGATGATGACGATGATACGAAATTATTTGCTTCTCGCACAAAAGCACCAATAAATAAATACCAACCACCGAAACGTGAAGACAAAACTGAGCCAAAAAAATCATTACCAATCATACCAGCTGGTACACTTAAAAAAACTGTTAATCTGTTTGATGACAATGAATATGATTCATTTATGGATATACTTGACAAACCTAAGGTCAGTAGTAGTAAAGCAACAACAGTTCGTAATATCTTTGATGATGATCCGTCAGATGATTTGTTTGATGTTTTAATATCAAGTAAAAAGCCGACTGCAAAACCAAAACAAATAATGGATAAAAATATTTTGGATGTTAGAAGGAATGAAGAAACACAATCTGGACTATCAGACGACATGCCAGACAAAATCCATGAAACAATCAATAATAAAAAAAAAACAACTAAAATTCTGTCACCACCTAGTAAATCATCTGGTAAAACTATTGATAATCTATTTGATGATGACATTTCAGATGATGATTACGATAAAATGTTTGGAAAGACTACGTTTACAACAGCAAAAGCTAAAAATAAGACATCTTTTGATGATAGCATTTTTAACGAAGAGGAAGATATCGGATCGGCATTAAGTAAGAAAAGAGATTATTTGACTAATCAACAATCTGGCGATATTTTTAATGACAATAAAGTGGTTGAAAAATCAATATTTGCTACGAAAAAGTCAAAAAACATTTTCGACAATGATGCCGAACCGCAAATTTCGATAATATCTGAACGATCAAAGGGAACTGCTAAGAAAGTTTTACCTAATCATTCGATTGAGGATTTTAAAAATATTTTCGATGATGACTCCGATGATATATTTAGTAAATTAGTGCCGTCAACGAAACGTTCGAATGTTTCTAATGACCATCTGGAACAAGATGTTCCTAAGTTAGCTGAGAGATCTACAATCGGTAATTATTCGACCGAAGATCAATCAAAAAATATTTTCGAAGATGAACCCGACGATATATTTAGGAAAAGAATTCCCATTAAGAATAAATTACCGGAACGATCCACGACTCATGCAACTGAGTCTGAATTTAAAAATCTATTTGAAGATGACTCGGATGATTTATTCAGCAAATTAGTGCCTTCTAGAACGAAGTCTAAAAGCGATCCAGTAGAAGATATTTCAAAAAAAGCCGAACAATCTAAGGATAGGAATAAAAAAGATCTACAAGATCAGACGACTGAAAAACAATCTAAAAATATTTTGGACGATGACTTTGACGATTTATTTAGCAAATCAGTGCCTTCAATAAAGAATTCTAAAAATATTTTTATGGACGAACCAAATATTTTGCAAAAATCGAACGAATCTGAGGCAAACTTTAAAAATGTTTTCAACGATCGTTCAACAGAAGGCCAATCGAAAAACATTTTCGATGATGACTCTGACGATTTTTTTAGCAAATTAGTGCCTTCCACAAAACAGCCGGAAAATATTTTTAGCAACGATCCAGAAGAGGATATTTCAAAAAAATCAGAACTATCTGCAGCAAACGACATAAAAGATATACAAAGACAATCTAGCGGTATTTTTGAAGATGACTCTGATGATATATTTAGAAAATTGGTGCCTTCAATAAAGAAGTCAAAAAATATTTTTACTGACAATTCAGATCAAGATTTTTCGAAAATATCTGAACGATCTGAGTCAAAAGTTAAAAGTAATTTGGAGGATCACTTAACAGAAGCACAATATAGCCGTATTTTTGAAGGGAACTCCGATGATATTATTAAGAAATTAGTGCCTTCAATAAAAAAGTCCAAACAAGTTTTTAATACCGATCCAGAAGATGTCATTTCGATTAAAGCCAAAAAATCAGAAGTAACGGATAAAAAAGAACCCAAAAATATTTTTGAAGATGAGTCCGACTATATATTTAACACAACAGTGGCCTCAACCAGAAAATCCAAAAATAACAACGATCTAGAACCAGATCCGTCTAATTTACCTGAACATACGGTTCATTCGACTGAGAAATCCACAAATATTTTCGAAGATGACCCCGATGATATATTTAGCAGAATGGTGCCTTCAATAAAAAAATCTCAAAATATTTCTAGCAGCGATCGAGAAGCACATTATCATTTGAAAGATTCTGAGGACATTTTTAGTGAACCATTATTTTTAAGTAATGAGAGTCGAATGAGCGGCTTGAATAATGAGATAGATCAGGATCATCCAAATTTGTCTGATCAATCTAAAATTAGTGACCATAAAGATTCAAGTGATCGTTTATCGAAAGATATTTTCGAAAAACAATTAGATCAGCCTTTGGCAATGGATAAAACAGATTTACATGATAATATAACAGAGGAAAAAACATCTTTAGATGATGTTATCCCAACAGAACAGACAACGAAACATGACAATACATTACGCAAAAATGCCGAGTCAATTACTGAAGATTTAAGTTCAGACAATTTGACGATAATACCAGAACATGATCACATTATTGAGAAACCAACTGATGGTGACGATGATGGATTATTTGCGGAAAGTAATTCTTTTGTGCCTAGCGAACGATTATCTATTTCGAAAATTTTAAATTTGGATTCTCAACCTGATTTAAAAGCAGCTCCTGAGAAAACAATTCAGAACATATCAAATTCAAGTGATCCTTATCATATTCCGCCAGATTTATTGCAACAAAATGATCAATCATTTGATAAATTATTTAATGACGTAAATAAAACCACCCAATCAGAAGAAGACATATTTTCAGAACCATTTCCATCATTCTTAACAGATCAACCACCAAATTTACCAACAACAAAATCATTCGATTATTCATCGGCGGTAGGTCTATTCGATGATATTCCACCAGACGACGATGATCATATTTTTTCATCAATTATCGATACATCAAATACGGGCTACGATGATTTGTCAGAAATTATCGAACAAAAACCAAGACAAAGTTCTGTATCTGATGAATACATTTTTAATGATGAACCACCGTCGGATGATGATTCTAAATCATTATTGGATGGCACAGATAATGATAGAGGTGATACATTTAAAAATAAATTGGCATTGTTTTCATCAAAAGATGTTGTCGATAAAATGGAAAAATCATCGTCCAGCGATCAAGTGAAACCGAAGAAAATTGTCTCAAATTTAAAAATTAACGTAAAGGCTTTGCTGCCGGGTGCTAAAATTTCTATTAAAAGTCCGTCTAGTAAGTCACAAGTTAAAGATGACACTGATGATAATATGGAGCCATCTGCTCATGAGAATCCTTCGTCAGAGTCTAAAATCTGTGTTACACATGATACTGATAAAAAACTATCGACATTTTCTAAAGATCTTTCAACCGATCACCATGAATCAGATAAAATTCTACCGTCAACCGAACGATTGGTAGGACTAAGTAAATCACGGGCCAGACTATCGGTTCAACGAAGGCAATCAACGCGAAAAGGTAGACAGGAACAGTATCGAAAATCTTTGATATTAATTTCGGCTGAGGATGATGTGGAACCAACCGAATTTATCGAAAATGTCATTGATTATGCAATAACAAAACGACATTTATCTGATGTAAAAGTAAAAAGTTCCGTAAACATAGACAAATCAGATCTCAAACATCCTAGATCTAAAGATCAATTAAATTTTACAACATCACAGATGAGTATAGATAAAAAAACGTTCGACCAACCATTAGATCGTGAAAAAATGTTAGAAATTCAAAAAAATCCTACTCACCAGCAAGTAGTTCCAATTTCACCACTTAACAATCCGAAAGAAACAACACCACCACCAAATGACGATTTATTCGATGATGATTGGTTGTCAAATCCTGTTCCACCAGTAAATATTTCAAAAAATAAAACCAACTTAAAAATTCCAAAAGATGAACCGAAAAGTCCTCTTTTCAGCGATGATGATGATGAGGATGACGATAATTTGTTTGCCACTAAACGGAAGCTTAAATCTGATAATAAGGCAGGAAACAAACAAACATCTCTATCATCGTCCAAGCCAAGCAAAAGATTTAGTTTCTTAAGCAGTGACAGTGACGACGATCTTTTCGGCGGTGGTTTAAAGAAAGTCAATGAACGCAAAATTGAGAGCAAACCAATATTCAGTGGAAGTAAATTATTTGATAAGTCAGAAGAGGATGATATTCTTTTTTCTACTGATTGTAAGTATATTTTAAAAAAATATTTAATTTTTCGTGCATGGTATAAATTTTGGAAATAGGGCAAAATGTTAATTCTCTTATTGTTTATATATCAAATTTTTTAACGAATGGATCAAGAAAGTTTATTAGGTGTGTATATGTGGTTCGTAGGGCGGTTCCTTTTTTTTTGTACTCCATATTGAATGTTGGCCTCCTGAATAAAATGTCTCCACCAGGTTCTATCCGTGGCTATGGTCTGCCAATTTATTTTTCATAATTTTTCGCCAGTTTTGTCTATGGCGTTCATCCATCGTAATTTTGGAGTGCCAATTTTACGCTTGCCATCAGGCCCATTCGAGAGAATCTTGTACTACTAATACTATTTTAACCCTTTCAAGCTTAGTGGTCCGACTGTGGAACCACCAATAAATTTTTTTTTCTAAATGCTAATAAACCAGATACACTGAACATCAAGAGTATTCGTAAAAATTAACATTTTTTTATATGAGCATTTTTACAATGACACTCAAACTCACGATGCCTAGTGTAGATGCGAATTTATTGTGTTTCTGTTTTGTTTCAACGTGTTGTTGTTGTTGTAGTAGCGCTCCGTTATCTTTATGCAGCCTCCAATTTCAAGGTCCAAAAAGTGAGCCAACGCGATGAGGTTTGTCCATAGGTCAACAATTTGCAGGAGTGTTGGTCATTGCGGGCATTTAAATAGATGCGCAGTGTCATGGGGTGTTCCATTGCATCTTTCACAGATGTCATCGATCTCTGCATTTATACGATTTTGGTAACTGTTTAGAAGTTTACAGCGGCCGGACCGTAATTGAGTCAGCGTTGTCCTCGTATTTCTTGGGAGTTTGATTTCGTCAGTTGAAACAGGTGGTGGAGCGGTCCCCAGTACGTATTTAGGTGAATAATTATTAATTGTGACGGTGACTGTGTTTGTGTGTATGTTTTTGATTATTGTTTTATATGTTTTGTTGTCCATTGTTGTGTTTGTGGTATGTTGTGCTATTTTTTCAACGTGTTCGCTTGGCTTAGCTACAATTTAGTTCATTTGCTTCCAAACTATTAAAATATAAAGTAGAAGCTTTGTTTTCACTTTTTTTTCAAAATTTTTGTTTCTTTACGTTTTGTACATTTTTAATCGTAAAACTGCAATAAAATTTTGATTAGTAAGTATCGCTCGCTCGCTCAGTTGTAAACACGATAACTTTCGAACGCGTTGAGCTAGCGGCAGTGAGGTTTTTTTTTTTTTTGAAGAAGCCGCTTGGTATTGCAAATGGGCAAAATCGACCCTTCGACCTCTTCCCATACAATTTTTTTCGAAAAAAACACGTGCTTTTTATTGTTTAGTTTTTTAACCCTTATGGGACCTACCATACAAAATATATATTTATATATATCTATGTATATAGGCACAAATACGAATATATGGGAACTCATATATTAGAGCAATTATATCTTTGGGGGATGGGTTTGGGAAAGGTTTGAAAAATGAAGGGAAATGTAGTTTCGTGTGGAAGCCGCGTATCTTTACTTAGCAGCCTTTTTTTTACTGTTTTTGGCGTTGAATACGAATTATATATATAATTTAAAAAAAATTACTTTTCTTGCCGTCTGCAAAGGGTTAACTAAGCTTTTTTTTGTATTATCAGCAAAATAACATTCCACTTATAGTAGCTCAGAATAGTTTTTTTTTTAATTTTCAAACTAAATTAAGGTTTTTTTTTACAGCTACCCAAAAGAGTGTCCCGAAAGGAGCCAAACCAAAAATAACAAAATCATCAAAAGCTGGAGTTTTGGATGATCCATTAGGTGATTTATTGAAATGAAAAAAAGTTATTTATTAATTATTGTACGGATTATATAGAATATATCTATGTTTGCTTTTCTATTATCAAAAAAAAAATGTTTTCTTTTATCAACTGGATGATTGGGAGAATTAAATTCCATTCTCACTACCTTTCAAACTCCGTATCTAGTTTTACCCTCCATCCCTTTCTCTACGCTCTGGTTCGATTTATTTCCAAAAACAATAGACCTCTTACTCTCTAGAAATACTTAATAAACTGTCAAAATTTCGGCACTAGCTTAAGCCGTTTAACCGGAAACTTCATTACGGACGGACTTTCATATATCGAAATAGAATTTCACGAGAAAGATAATTCATTCATAATTCATTTTTTACAATGAATATTAAGGAGCGCTACAAATTCTGTACCAAAGTTATAATACCCTTTGATTAAAATCTTTGGCAGGGGTGGGCAGACTTTTCTAGGGCATCGGCTACTTCTAATTTTCTTAAAATCTATATTTATAACAACTTAATAATAAACTTATCTGTACTTTCCTTTTTTAAAGGCGTCCGGTAAGAAAACCGCGTCTAAAATGCGAGAGTAGAAAGATCCGCTTGACGAAATATATTATCAGAATCCGCCAAATTATTTGACCCATTGCGGTTTCAACAACTGTGACTACAATCATTTGATTCCGATATTGCACTTCCTAAGAATCTTGTTCAAACTTGGAATAAATTATTTTGATCGAGAACCTCAAAATTCCAAGATAACTTTCTCTCCCTGGGAATGTTCATTTTCGCGGCTTTGCAGATGGCTCCGAAATCGCATACGCTGCTCGAACCGTAAAATAATTATGGCTACATTGAAATAAAGATCGTCATGGCTAAAACTAAGGTGGCTATGTCGGTGTTTCTTTTAGTATGTACGGCTTAGTAAAGGCGATCACCCCAAAATGTGTTGTCGGTCGACCGGTGAACTGCGATCGACTTAATGCCCACCGATACACACATAGATTATATGTAAAATACTGCGACAAATAAAATGTAGTACTAGATTTTTACACAATACGCACATATGAGAAGAAGAAAAAGGAAAAGACAACTGAGCTTGTATTTTGTTCGCACAAAAGAGAGAGAGAGAATGAGAGATGTCGAGATCGGAATAACAATGCATAAAAATCATTTATGAATGGTAATTCCGATCTCGACATCTCTGTAGCAGTCGGAATCATTCCGACATTGACATTTTGTGCAAACAAAATATAAGCTCTGGTGTGCGACTTTCCCCGGTCTCCGCTACTTTGGTGAAATGCTTCGCGTCACTGTATTCCAGACTATAATTTAAAAAACTGTAACTAAATGCTCTTCAAAATCAAGTGTATTTGTTGTACTGAACACATATCTTCATAAAATCAAAAAAGAAAAAAAAATATTTTAGCGACTTAAATTGTACTTTTAAGCCTTATAAAAATTAAATTTACAAATATCATTTCTGTATTAGATCATTAGTAAAAACAATAAAAATTAAAAAAAAATAATCAGTTTATTGTTGTTGTTGTTGTTGTTTGTTATTATTAGCATTCGTCTTGTCTGTATCATTTGCATTTGCCAATGGATCGGATGCCCAAATCGAACTAAGCGAACTGAACGGATCAAACGGTGGCAATTTATTGTCCTGGTCATTATTGTTTGGCATGGATTTCTCTGGCTGTGTCTCAAGACCTGGTGGTGGACGTACCGCTGTGTTAAACCATGATTTTTCCGATGTCAATGCCGAACCCCATAAACTGTTTGTGTTCGAGTACAACGATGCCAAATCGTCATCTTGATTCTGTTGTTGCTGCAGAACGGTTAATAATAGGGCTGAATCCCAGACACGTTTTTTTGGTGTAAAATTTGGACCGTACACACTGTCCAATAGACCAGAAGCGCCACCAATTTCAATGTTTGACAGGCGATCTTTCGATTCACTAGACAAATTTGTCGATTCAGTTGAAAAATATGGATATGGACCGGAAAAGTAACTGTTTGAATTGCCATTAAGGGTTGCCAGTGGTTTTTCAATTGACGGAAGTGGTTCCCAGACCGGTGTCGATAGTGGTGATTTTTTCGAACCGATCGGTCCTAAATCAATAAATGTTTTATCTGATTTTGTATCAATTTCGACAGCGATATCGGGCAGCAATTCAAATGGCACCGGATTTTCTGGTTGATCAATGTTATCGTCTGAACTGGTAGATTCTGTTGTGGATGCAGATGGTGAGACCAAAGTGGATGCAGATGGCGAGACCAAAGTGGATGCAGATGATGAGACCAAAGTAGATGCCAATGTTGATACCGATGTTGAGGCGGATGCTGATGCCATTGTTGAGACCAGTGTTGATATAGCTGTTGATATAACCGTTGATATTGCTGTTGACACAACCGTTGACATAGCTGTTGATATTGCTGTTGATACCGATGTAGACATTGATGCTGATGTTGATGAGGACACTGTTGTTGGTGGTATTATTGATTTTGATATAGATGCCGATTTCAATGCTGATTTTGATATTGATTTCAATGGTAATTTTGATACCGATACTGATGCCGATGTCAATGGTGATACGGATGTGTTGGCCAATACCGATGTTGATCCTGATGATGTTGACGATGTAAAGGTCTTAAACGATGGACTTGTAAATGGATTATGATTATGAGCGACAACATTACTAAAACTGATTCGATTTGTATCCCATGTTGAAAGATTATTTGTTGTTGGTGGCAAATGCGACAGGGGCGAAGAAAATTGAAATGCCGTTCCTTTGTATGTCAGAATTTTTGGCGTCACCTTACGTATAATTTCATTTTTCTTACGTTCTCGACCAGGTGTCTTACCGAATCGTCTCTGATTTGAGAAATATTTTTCCTGCACGGGCGTCAGTTGATGATTTTTATTGACAATATCAATTTTGTTATATTGTGAATAATGATTGACGACCACATTATTACGAGATTCTTTACCATTGGGATTATTGAATTTTCCCGCCGATGGTATTGTTGATTTTGGAGGTGTTACCGTCGACGTTGACGTCGACGTCGACGTCGTCTCATTGATTACCGTTGGCAGTGGCGGTAAACTTTTGGTCTTTTTGACAATTAATTTTTCTTTATGTTTATCCAGCTGGTGATGATGATGATGCTGATGATGATGATAATGGTGATTATGATCAAATGATTGATTGGATTTTCGGAATTTGCCCGAAAATATTTTGCCGTCCGGCTCCAATGAATGTGCTGAATTTTCTGTTGTCGTTGACGATGCATCATCCTCGGGACGTTTACCACTTTCATACATTTCCTGTTCACGTATCTTTCGTTGTGCCTCCCGTTTGTAGTCAGACAATTTATTGGGCAAATCGGCGGCCGTCTCTTTAAATTTAACATCCGTTTTGATGGGTGAAAATTTCTTAGCCAACACTGTTGCCCATGATTTTTTACAATGTTCGAAATCACTACGTTTTTTCTCAGTCTTTTTTCCATTTAAGATAATTGTATTGTTTTTATTAACGTTTATAATCTCTGCCGTCGATGTTATGGCGGCTGTTATCTCATTGTCATTATTGAACGGATTTCGTAGACCGATTTTCCGTAAATCTAACGTTGGTTGAGCGGGTCCCTTAATTTTGGACATCAAATGTACATGATCCTTTAATACTTTATCGGAATCAACAAATGAAACGAAAATGACCAAAAGAAACGATATAAACAGAACACCAAGTACGGCTTGCTGCATCGGTAATTCCCAATATGGACGTCGTAATGCCTTGCTACATACACCAAGTGCCTGTGCCGGTATCATACTCAGTAATGTATAGTTTACCGAATAATTCAGAGATGTTTCAATTTCCAGTAGTTTTGTAACACGGGCTAATGTAAAATCGGGTGTAAAAGCAATTTCCAATTTTTTCGATCCATTTGGGGCTAACTCAAACGGTGAACAATCCATTATACGAAAACCATAGCCTTCACAGCGTTCACCACCAATATAAATGGTCGATATCATTATCGGTACATCGCCGGTATTTCTGGCGGTAAATGTACGTCTTGCCGTCACTATAAATGGTGTGATTTCGTGTTTCTTTTTCTGGCAATCACGCAAATGTTTGTCGGACAGCTCAAATAACAGTGGCGTAAATGAGCCCGGTTTACGATTGCCGAATTTAAATTGTGGCACCACCGAACGGGCCGTTATCCAAATGGCTTCCAGAATTGTAAAATTATTCCGTATATAGAGCAGTGTTGAGTATTTACCAGGTGCTGGTGCTGAAAATGAAATGGCAATTTTCGATACCGATTTTGGTGGTAAATAAATAAAATGCATTGCACGATGATTTGGATCAACCAATGAAAATACATTTTCTCTGGATAGAAAACAATCCCAACATGTTGTTATTATCTCGGATGGATATGTCATTGCATCACCATTTTTACTAACATCATGTAACATATAGTAGGCCATTATTGTGCTTGCTGTTGGATTGCTAACCGTTACAAATTTGATAACATCATGTCCGGTTTGGATAATCGGAAATTCAATGGTATCATCAACTAACTTTGGCCACGTCAATTCAGCGCTACCATTAAATTCATGCCGTTTGTGATAGCTCAACTTTACTTGATATGGTATCGTTTGTAATGATGTTTGCATTGCACGAAAACTTTCCAATGTTGTGTACATCAAATCATGTTTGATATATTTACAATTTGAACTGATTATCGTTGGTGTCCATCGGTCGGGAAATGCAATGTAGCAATCATCGCCACAAACTTGTTTTGGCGTAAATTCCAATTGCCCAATATGGGTTATTTGGTTTGGTGCAATTGCCGGATAATCACGATTTACATTGATGTATAGTATGTCCGTTTCATTAATTAGAATTTCTTGTATGTTTATCGCCTCGTGAAATGTTGAATGAGCTGTAATGTTGACACTGCAAATGCCACCCTGTTTGAATAGAATGAATTGAAATTTTAATTGTTTTCTATCAAAACTGCAAATTATGAATTTATTAGGTACCCAGCAGGTACCAAAGAAATCGAATTGTATTTGATCTAAAAACTGTATCCCAAAATGCTTAATATGTGACTGTGAGTCACTATTCAATTTAAAGTTTAAAACAACTTCAAAATATGGTTTAGCGCAAAATCACTAATCGAGTAAACGTTCGAAAACATGAACAAAATAAAACCAGGAGTGTTCATGTTTTTAAATGAAAAAATTCATTGTAAAAACTGCTATTTTTATTTCTTAGTAAGTAAAATTCAATCAATCCTATAACAAAACGTTTTTTTTTAACAAATTAATTCTGAGGGTATTACGGGCAGTGGATTGAATTTTTAATTTTTGTTTTGTTTTAATGGCAGTAGGCCCAATAACTTCAAACTTAAAAGGCGTTTTTCTCAAAACTACTTATTTTTAATCGGTGAGTAAGATATTTTGGAAACCGCTAGACCAAATTAGTTAAATTTTTGCATTTATTTTCTAAATACAATAATCTAGTCCTTTATCCTAGTGGACCTTTATTTTCCAATGCGTAGTTTTTTTTATATAGATAAAAAAGTGTACTATTTTATGCCAAAAATCAATCTTTTCACTTTGAGCACTTGCCATTTCTTTTCTAATTAATTTTGCGGGATTCCGACCGATCAAGGACTAGATTATTGTATTATTGTAAAATAAATGCAGAAATTTAACTATGTCGATCCAGCGGTTTCCAAAATATCTTTCTCACCGCAAACCCTTTAACCCTACACTGCATGAATTTCTATATTTCATTAAAAAAAAATTATATTCTAATAGAAAAAGGCAAACCGACCAAATGGCTCAGTGGATTGAGTGGTTGCCTTTGGAGCGGGAGGTCCCGAGTTCAAGTCCGACTGGGGTTTAAACCAGACAAAGTTTTTCTCTGGTGTGTTGACTTTAATCTGTGGCCGGGTGGTTAGATTGCACTTAAAAAAACAGT
>JANSTT010017576.1:0-16528 GCA_026745375.1 Platyura marginata
CAATGTTAAATGTATGTAATAAATTGTATACTTTTAATTAGTTAAATATTACTGGAATAAGTTTCAAATGGAAATGTCGGGTTTTGCATACATAATTTATAATTTTAGTAATTTGTATTCTTTGTAATATATCAATTATCACTGTGTTGATGTCGAATGAAAGAAATTAATTAAGGTTGTGTCGTCTTAATGGACCGGCTAGCTCAGTTCTGAACCAATACCGGTATTCGACAACGAACTATCAAAATCGAACCCAATGTTTGTGTCGGCACTAAAATTGATTTCTTTTATTAGATAAGTAACACGGGCAATGAAATTAAAATAAAAAAAGTCTAAAACAGAACCATATAATTTATACATATGTATATATATATAAAAGATTCTCTATGAATGTAAACAGGCCAATAAAAAATATCAAACCTAAATATTACAAATAATTGGTCCTTATACATTGCGTATTAGCTTAATAAAGGGTCAAAGTAACAATTTACGAACTCATCTTGCAATATGTCAGTAAATGCAATATATCAAAAAAGTGTTTTCACTTTATTCAAAATTGTCCCATCTTATAAAGTGAAACTGCCACAACTTCTGTCATTATAATTATAATTTAAAGGAGCCTAGTTCAATTCCGAGATTGATACGGGGATTTAAAATGAATTATTATTACATTTTTTAGAAATTCATTTTATTTCCATACTGTATATGAAATATAAAAGGGAAGATTTGGTTTATGTAGAAATTTTCAAATAAAATTTCGCGTTTTTTCATGTTTTTTCCACGATTTGAAAGTTTTTCAACACGATAACTCAAGAACGCGTTGAGTTAGAATCTTCATTTTTTTTTTATTGGTTAAAATAAAAAGGTGTCATTTGGTATTGTAAATGAGCAAAATCACCTCAATCCTTCGACCCCCTCCCATACCAATTTTTTGTAGACAATATGTTTTGTCATACAAAACAACAAGATCTCGAAAAAGTTATGAATACGAAAAAGTTTTTATTTGTGTAGGGCATATGAGGGTGTAAGTACCTAACAGATTATAAGAATTTATTAACCCTTATATGACCCTCCATAGTAAAATGCAATAAAATGGCAATTTTCTCATAATTCTTATATAAAATTAAGAACAAATTGTGAATACAAAAAGTTTTTGTTTATTGTGATGCATAAAAGGAGGTTACCATTTTTGATCCACCGTTTCCTTTACAGTTATTTAGGATGGTGTAATTATTCTCCATACAAAACTTATAGTTATCTAGCGTTCAAAATTACAAACAATGAGCGCATATATTAGGCGACTTTTTTAATTATTAACCCCTACCAATCGCCATCATTAGATTTTTCAAAATCCACCATTCGAAAATCAATTATAGCAAACTATAGTTATGCCAAATATCTCTATTGTTATTGAAGTGTTGTTTGGGGAAATTTTTGTTTTACGTTAAAGGAGTCCGGCATCCATTCAAGAAAAAAAATACACCTCGGCTATTTTGGCAGTTTTTTCGAAAAATCATTTTCAAAGATTTTTTTAAAAATCGGAGGAACGCTCGGAATACGTAAATTTGAATCCAGGAGATAGATACACTCTTAAATTTTCCAAATATATATTTTTTCATAAGTTTTGACGACATTTTCGATGATTGCTTATAATTATTATAATAATCAATCAATGTCATTTTTTTCCGATTTTTGATCATCCCGATTTTATGGAAAAAAATCGATTTTCAAGCAGCCCATATGCATAGCAGCCTTTTTATTATGATTTTCCATAAATTTCAAAATTTCTCGGTTTTATTAATTTTCAATGGATGATCTTGTCCTTTGTATAAAAATATTTTTTGAAGAAAAATTAAAAAAAAACCCAAAACAAAACCAAATAACAACAAATCATTGTTCAGATATATAAACCACTGGACACATAAAATGTATTAACTTATATGCATTATGGAGATATATTACTTCTTATGTATCTATTAATTTATAGACATATTTATAAGTTTTATTGCAGAACGATTGTCTTGTAGGTACATACATGTATGATGATAATTTCATTTCGATCGAGCTGCTTCAAGGTATATAGCAAATTAACTATTGTGTCTTCTTCTCATATTTTAGTTTTAGTTTTTCTATTTATTACTTATATGCTTCACGTTCCATAGTATTCATAAATTCATTTTGGCACTAGTTGGAAAATATTTTGATTGGTGCTAAATTGAAATGAAATAATTGCTTGCATAATAATGTTGTAATAAATGTCATAATGAATCATTTTCGTGGTGGTTATATTGGCAGAATGATCATTCATTTAATAGAGGATGCATCCTTTTTTTTTAAAGACTTATGACTTTTATTAGGAATCGATAAAGATTTTTAATAAATGTAATTTTGTTTGAAATGTATATTTATGAATATTGGTTTGGCGTTAATACTTCGCTAATAGCAGGTACTAAATTAAGTTAAGTTGTGTTCTTCTATATTTGTGTTTTCTAAAATTGTCCAATTTATTCTAATATGCTTTTCTTGTTCTCAGTATCTCACCTTAAAATAATGACAAAAATCTAGGATAGGTAGACAAAATTGTTCAACGTCTCAGAACTTGTACTGTGATCCGTCCTATAAGCTTTTATTTTTGTATTTTTAAGTATATTTATAATAATGAGAAGAATCTACGATATACGTAACCTATAGACATACAATTGTTTAACGTTTAATAAACATCTACCTATGTACAATTGCGCATATGTATATACAATATTACATACAATTTATCATAGTCGTAATTTAGATACTTTATGATGAACAAACTTTTTATACCTGTATGATGTTAATCAAAGGGTATTATAACTTTGGTACGGAATTTGTAGCGCCCCTTAATACTCTTCACATCAACACCATTATCTTTCTCGTGAAATTCTAAGTCCTATATGCATGTCCGTCCGTCTGTCCGTGATCAAGATTCCGGCCAAACGGCTGAAGCTAGAAAGCTCAAAATTTTGACAGTTTATTATGTAGTTCTATAGTAAGATCCCTATTGTTTTTGGAGCAAATCGGACAAAAAATGGGGATGCTGTGGTGCAGTGTTCACCTAATTTTGATGTAAACCATTCATTTACTCGAAAGGTAGTCGAAATGTAGAAAAAATGAATATGACAACAATTATAGAGAATACCAAAATAAGGATTTCTTTCATAGACCAAAAAGTAGTACGACCTAGCGTTATGGCGCTGCAATCAATTTTATGTCATTTCTAGGGTTTTTAATCATTTGTATTCAATTTACCCAATTAAATTTTTTTCTATATATGTAATGTATACATATATAAAGTGTAGACGTATTAACATGAATGAAAATTATGAAATATAAAGTACATTATGTATGTGTGTTGATAATTTTACAAGATTAAATTCAGAATTTAAAAATATATATAAGTATATTATATTTTAAATCCCGTAAAAATGTTGTTGTTATTTCTTAATATAGTTTTTTCTCTTTTAAGCTTTATTCATCATTCGAAGAATAACAACAACAAATTTCCAGTTCAGAAAGTTATACTCACTCAGCTATTGCAATAGCTATTGCCTATAATACAATCATTATCCCCAATCTTAAACTTATAAACAGTTTTTGAAGATTACCTACATATGTATATATGTATTAGATTTAAAAAGCAAGCAAAACTTCTGGATTGAAATTTTATAGATTATACACAATACAAAATAAAACAATCGCATCATAATATAATTAACAATAAACAAGCATTAGGCTCAAGAGCATTGCGGCCATCATCTGCTTTTCAAGTTAAAAAGTATCGACCGAATGTTATGTACCGGTAACTACGACTACCTACATATATAAGAATTATGGAATACACGAAGACGGCGTTCCATTTTTAGATACATATTATTGGTATCAAATTAACTTGAATCTTTTGCGCAGAGTATAAATTTAATTATGCGCATTATACAGCATTTTGTCTGCCTATTGTCTAAAATGGTTTATATTTATTTCATATTAAAATAAATTTGTATACCCGTATGAGCGTAGTTTCAAAGTGTATTATAATTATGGTATAGAGTTAGTAACACCCCAATATTTGCTTATTTGAGTTGAAATACATATGTTCATCCGTCTCCGATCAATATTTCGGCTAAACGGTTTAAGCTACATTATTTACATATATTTTAACATATGAAACTCATAATAACTCCATTACATAGCCAGTTTAACTGACTATACATTTTTACTGGTTACATACTACCTTCCTATACAGTTTAAGAGACTCAGTGAGTACCTATACTAATGAAAGTCGAGAGGCATTTTTAATTTAATCCACCGCTTCAAAATGGCACGAAATAATGACCGCAGAACACAGAAAGCAGAAGAAACTACGCTGTAATAAGCATATAAAAACGTACATACATACATATATGCTAAAATACATTTCATGTACGTCAACATGCAAAATCAACGACTTAAAATAATCAAAATCGTTTCATTTCTTCACCTCTTCTTCATCTTTTGTCAGACATTATATCTGCCATATATTATAATGTATCATCTTTATGTTAAATCTTCATAAAGATAAAGCAAAGGAGAAGGAACGTAAGGTGATTCAGAAATATCGAACGTCCTTACAGGTTTAACAGTAAGGTCATTTTCAGGCTCAAATTAAATTAAAGATTTGTTCATTGAGACGTCATTTTAGATTAAGTTTGAGATTTTTATTAGGTTGAGTAATGCTAATGCGTAGTTCTTTGTGCATTGAAATTGGGTAGGTATTTTATTTTTTTGTGTGTTCTTCTTGCACTGTTTCCTTTGTTTTGGCCTTATTTATTTTTTATTTTTATTAAAATGTTCAAAAAATCATTATTAATAAAAAACTAATATTATTGGATAAAGGTAAATTACAAAACAAACAAAAAATACAATTTTATTTTAAAATTGGAAATAGCAATAAGGAATAAATATCTATTTTTTTTTATTGTTACTTTATATTTCCATAAAATGCAAATAAATAATACTCACAAAACTCAGTTATTTTACTTCATTTTTTTGATTGTTTTTTGTTTTCATTGTTACTTTCATTTTATACAAATATGTATCATTTGTAGGGCGGAAAAGCCTCTAATCCAAAATCATATATTTCGTGTGTTGAAAGGGTCGCAAAGACTAAAAAAATTCTATGATTTATTTGGTATAGTATTAGTTTAAATAAAAAATGTTCATTTTTAAATTTATATTATGGATTAGCTAACCAAATAAAAAGCATGGATCATTACTCTTTGCAGAAAAACTGTTGGAAAAGATTTTTAATTTTATTACAGAACTTTGAAGACCAAAAATTGTGTAAATTTGTGAAAATTGATTGAGAAATTTAGCTTTAATTTGCATAATAAATATAAATAATCGGTCTAAAATGAAACTTAGGTTTCTGTGAGACGATAAATAATAATTACATTTAATGTGAATATTTTTCATTTCTCGAATTGTATCCTCTTCCCATGCTTATTATATAGTTAACTAATAATAAAGTGTGTTTTTTTTTTGTTCAAAAAACCTTTTGTTTATGGAATTAGTTTTTTTAAAATTCAACACATTGTATGGAACTCATAAAATTATTATTTTTCACTATTTCAATAAGTCAATATATTATTATTATTATGATAATTATGAATAACTACTAATTTATGTTATTTTTTTTCGATAAATCACAAAAAAACTCTTTTTTTAGAAATTACATTAGAAATATGCGGACCGACAAGGTCAGATAATATGTTGATTGTTTTCGTAATTAACACGTTAACTTCGAAAATTTTTTAAGAAAAATTGCTCTAAGATTTTTAAACAGGTTTTTAAGTTCTATAAAAAATCTTTAAGAGGTTACATTAATTTTTGACACTGGTTATGTTGCAGTACACCAAACCCATGATGTAGGGCCTTCAATAAAATGTAGCGCACACCAGATTGTTGAATCGGATGTACCTACTATTAGTTTGATAATTAAATTCTTCATGAAATGCGTGTTTTTGGTTTTTTCAATTATGGTCCGCCTAAGTAAACTAAAAAATAAAAATTCAAACACATACTTAAAATTCAAAAATACATATATCAAAAACTTAGTATGAGTTATTAAAATATTTTTTCATTCTTCTCAACAATTTCTCTAAAGTTATAAAAATTAATGTTCTCAATTGTACAGGATACCTACACACGCGCTTTTATAATTTTTTTCGATTTTAATAATCAATTAAATAAATATCACTACATTTCTGAACCAGATTATGTATTAAAATATTATTGTAAGTTATCGACTAACATACATTTTCAATAATCTTCAGTTGCTCATACAACATTGTATATACATACATAAATGTATGTAATCCTCCTAGAAGCACATTTTCAGGTTAACGAGTTTTTTTTGTAAAAGACCATCTCTGTCTACGGTATTTGCCTTGTAGTTAATAAACATTTGTCTCAGGTAGGTATTCCCTAACACAGTTCCTCGGTTGTTTTATCCAGTATTGCCATACTACCTTCCGTATTTACATCGACAATCCTTGGGTTTTCTTCTTCTTTTTTTTCTTCTGCACACACAAGAACTTCAAATAAATGCTACCCTCAAGGCCCATTTAGATTGCTATGTAAAAGCACGCGTCACGTATTTATTATGTTCTGCTTTTTTGTTACTCCTGATGTACTTTAACACCACAGACTCTACCAGAGTCAATAACGCTAACGGTGTAGATTAAACTGCAAGATTTAGTATGTGTACGCAATTTTTGATATTGTCTCGATTTAGATATTTCCTCCCTTATTTACTGGATTGTATGTGAAAATTCTACATACTTATAATACTTTAGAGAGGTAAATAAATGTTGATTCATACAAGAAACTCAGGAAGTAAAGATTTTTAAACACACAGCATGCCCCATAAATGATTATTTGTGTAATTTTGTTGACTTGGCGTTATGTCGATATATAATTTTACTTTACATTACAAAAATGAAAGAAAACAAAATTATTTTTAAATTTCAAAATTTCAAATCATACTATACTAATCAAATGACGTCGACAATCAATTATAAAAAAAATTTGTGATCTACGAAGGAAAGAGAAACATATTTCATCTCACAAAAAACATACATACGTGGACATATGTACTAACATAATGTGCATGTACAATGTACTTGTACATACATGTACTTGTTACTGTAAGATCTATTTTATCAAAGTTTATCAATTGAAAAATCTTAGAACTCCATATGCAAATTTGAATTTTCTGTTAATCAAATATCGGATTTAAAAATTAAAATTATTAAATTTAATTTTTAAAAAAAAGTAATCCGGTAAAATTGTATTTACATTTCATAATTTTACTAAATTTTCATCGAAGATAAAATATTATTTAGTGATTTTATCAACCTATATTTTAGAAGCGTTGGTTTCTTATGTACCTGATATTTAAAAAAAAAATTTTTTTTTTCATAGATACCGTGGAGTATTTGTCTTTTCGACTTATCTAATGGTAAATAGCAAAAATCAATCCAATCAACAATTTTTAACATTAAAAAAACAATTGTCCTATTTATTATCAAATATTTATGTAGGTCGTAGGCAAAGGTATCTATGTCTAATCATAAATTAAAATTACTAATCAACAGCTAAATTAAATTTGATTGTTTTTTTTTGTGTCGTTATGGTTATAATCTTATATAATCAATTAAAACAATATAAAATTTCTTTGTGCGGCAATAAAAATTTAACATAAATCTCTGCCGTCTATTCATACATTCGTAATACACTCGTTATATAACTACTACAAACGGCAAATACATTTGTTTTTATTTTAAGATTTGGTTATTTTTTTATGAAAATGCTTTTTCTAATATTTGTTTTAAAAATTTAGCTTCAGTATACAATACATGTAAAGTAACAAAAATCACGGCATTTTTATTGAGTAATTAAGTGTTAATTAAAAAGCAAATAAAATTTTAATGATGGAATGTTAATTGCTGCTTGTCATTTTCTAATACTTAAAATGAACTAAAGATTTTTGGTGTTATTAATTTCGCCCCCTTATATGTACAGTAATTGGGAACCATAAAACTAAACTGTTAAAATGATAGTATATTTTTCGTTTTTATAATATGTAAAATAAAAATATTTATTAATTCTGAAAAGTAGAATTATACAAGAGAAATAAAATTGTATTGTAGTGTTATTTTTGCATTATTGAGTGGTTGCTTAATTTTAACTTATCCAAATTTAAAAAAAATGGATTATTCTTAAGCTAAAACTATTTGTTTTATCAATTCATAATCTTAACTATAAAACTAAGGCTTTCCGTATGCTTATAGATACACAATAAAAAAGCCCATTTTGTCTATCATACCCAAGTTGGACACTTACACAATAACTCAAGCAAAAATCCAAAGCTAACGAATTTTACGGCAAACAAACATAAAAAAAATAGAGTTCCTCTAGTTGTTTGCGATCTATGTATGTATATCTATAGTTTAAATTGTGTTTCTAATTTAAAAGTATACAGAAAATTACGCACACATTAACAGAGAATAAATAAAAGAAAAATATTTCTAAAATAAAAGGAAAACGACTGAATTTATATGAAAGACATCTGCCATGGCAATATATTTCATTACCTGGCCAATACAAATATAAAAACAATACATAGATAATGTATATAGAAGTATAGAAAGAGCCCATACCAAAAAACATAATCATCATTATTAATATAAAAAATTGGAATAATTTAATTCATAATTCATAGAAAGAATACTGTAATGTAAAAATTATGCAAATACATATTTAGAGTTGAGTATGCTTTTTAATATGTTGAATAAAACGTTAAATACGAGACAAATAATTATTTATTCTCACATAGAAACATTTGTTATGTTTTATGAAATTTATTTATAATGTAGAGATTAGAGGCTATTATATGAATTTTAGATGTGTTTTAGAACTAATAATTCGTAATAGGTTTTTCGGCTATCGGTGTATCTAAGTAAGATTATTATGACAACGCTTTAATGCATGTCAGTAGGTATGTATTGTACAATATACATGTACCTACTGCAAAATAATTTCAACTAAATTGATTTAATCTATTTAATTTTATATAATTGTTTTAATAGAATGCTGGAATTCCCTTCCTGTAAAATACATTGTCTAAAAGCCTGATCCTTAGTTCAAATAAGAAATGGATGAGACAGGGAATGTAAGAAGGTTAAAGTGTCCTTATTTGGCAATATGATTGACCTGAATCGGAATAATTGCGAACGGTGTGAATGTTATTATATTGAGTGAGTGTTATATGAAATTATTTTAATTTCTTTCTAAAAATTATTATAGTTTTTTAAAAAAATTTTCAAAAAATGTTTTATAAATGCATACATACCTACTATATTGTTGTTTCCAATGAAATACATACTAATTTTATATATAAAAAAAGTTAAAAATAAAATTAAGCCATAAAAAAGGTTAATGTTCACAAACCAGTGAACAATAAAATTGATCAAAAACCCTAGTTAATTAGATAGATGAAATTATGTAAATTTTTACCTACATTTAGCTTTATATACCATATATTTATATACCTGTATGTGCATATGTATGTATGCCTTGTCTATATTAAAGATTTTATATCAAAGAATGGTTTAAATAACTATAAATTAGCTATTTAGTTGTTATTATAAACTGAGAAGAAATTACATCATCTTTCCCTAGGATGGTATGGTCCACCATGTATAATTTTAAACATTAAAAACAAATGGTTGGCATTAAATACGAATTATGCTTAAAATCAAAATTAAGATTATTTTTAATAGCATCAAACGACCAATCAAAAAAGGAGGCGGCTCAACTTTACGCAAATACTTATATTAAAATATACATAAGTATGTACAATTGTACATACTTGTTTGGGTAATTTAGTTGAATTGATATTTTTATAAAAAATCAATTTTTTATTAATATTGCCTCGATTTACTTTGTTCCGATTTTCGAGTTTCGAAGTTGCGACATTTATGCGTAACAATGAATTAAAGATTATTTTTTTAAATTTTAATCATTATGCGTTTCAATTTGGCTCAATTTTCATTGTTTTCATGATTATTTATTTAATCGAAAGAATTTTTTTTCTTATTTTGATTTTATTATTGATTTCTTATCAATTGATCCCCGCGAAAATTAATGACCAAAAAAATTATGTTCAGTGTTCAATGTTCATTCGAATTTATTAAGAACCAAATTTTTTGATTTCGAAAACTGTTTTTTTTTTAAATTATTGTAAAAAGGGGCATACAGTGTCTTATTTGTGTATAAATGCTATAGCCCTGTTTAAAAACTATTCAAAATAGAAATTTAACTTTTTCATTATATACTAAACTAATTACAATAATCTAACATATGTTTGTACAAATTCCTAATCATTTTGATCATTGGAAAGTGCAAACAAAATTATTTTAATATGATTGAATGTCATTAAAAAATCTAATTATATTATTGTTGATATATCCTAAATTTCCCAAAGGTCAATAAAATGTTAAAATATGAAATTTACTATCCATATATTGACAAAAATTGTCGGCAACTATTTAATTTTATAAAATTGCTAGTTTTTTTTAGATTTTCTCTGTTATATCGTCAAAGAGATAAGAATCTATCAGATTTTCATTAATTTAGTTTTTTTTCTCTTTAATAGATACTGTATATCTTTATAATATGTTTAATACACATGTACATTTATACATAAATGAGATTACTAATAATATTTTTATGATCAATACTTTCAAATGAGGAGGAAGATCTTTTGGCATTAAAACACTTTACAAGTTCACGATTTCAAAACTACGGTAAATTGTTTATTACAGAGACTTCAAATATTGGAAGGAAAAGACCTTCTTATAGCGCAAAGAACTGAAAACATGTGTGTTAAGAAGAAAAAAAAATAGCTACGATATTTTTATTTCAATGATATTGGTATTTCCTTAAGACGATTGTACATGTTGGAAATGTATCGATACATATAAGTATATATGTATAATATATACCTATATGGTAAGTAAAACAAAATCTGTGAAAACTTATGTATTCACAGTAAAAATTTGTTTGCTATGAATGTAAATAAATAAATAAAAGAAAAATCTATATCCAATATAAATACATGCAGATTGAAGTTCAAAGTCTTATACAATTTTTACTCATTGTACCTGCATAAGTGCATATATAGGTAGGTACGTTCCTACCTACCTACGATGCAAAAAATAATAGCAGCTAGATGTACTACATAATACTACATAAATTATACAAAGTCCTATAGAACAAAACGTGATCTAACGGTAACAGAAAATTTAAATCGTCGAAATAATTAAAAATGCAGTATTCACATTATCCTATTTGATTTATTTTTAGTGTAAATATACGACTGAACTAATCATAAATTGCAATAAGCCTTGATGAAAAAAATGTAATTATTGACATATGTAATACATCCATTGTAGAAAAGAGAATTTTTTTCACTTCTCATCTCTGTATACAATGAATTTTCATCTGTAAAGACGGCTGAGAATGAAATTGTAATTTTTCGTAAGTGGTGGCAGTGCAGACAGCATTAATAATTTATAAATTCCTAGTTATTTATTAAAATAAGTCACTAAATTAAATTAAATTAATTTAACTATTTTTAACTAAAAATTAACCGACGTTGGAACAGGTAGGACATGATTGCTAAACCAAAATCATACGATTTTCTACAGAAATTATGGTTTACAGTGAAGATGTTTACGGGTGGGGCTGCGAAAGAGTGTTGGAAGGGTACGAGAAGAGCAAGAGGGGAAAGGCTATATAAATATTTAACCTCGAATTTTACGAATCATAATTTGAAAATGTATTCACTTAATATTTGTGACAATCACTAACTTTTTGATGAGTTGATCAGTGTTCGGTTCACACGATAATGTAACATCCTGATAACATATCACAGATTTTTTAAAGGTTATTCAGGGGCTCAAGTCTTTATTCATTGGTAAATTTGTTCAACTTTAAATATGTATGTATGAGAAAGCACCCCTTTCGTTACATGTTAACAGAATGCATGACTGCTATGTATGTATGTATCTATGTATATTAAGATAAAGTCGTGTGTGTGAATAAACTTCTGTAGAAGTCTTTTGGTTCGAATTTCGATATAAACATATAAACACATATACATTTTTTATTGAAACAAAACTTTCAATCAAATGTACCTACATATAGGTAATTTGCCCTGTCGGTATATACATAAATTGTCGGTGGGTTGTAACTCAATATTGACAAATTTCACTTCTACATAAACTCTACTTCTTTGGTATGTAAATTTGACAGATTTTTTTATCGTTCGTAAATGTCATGATTATAGTTTATAAGAAAATAGAAAAACATTTCCTTCCTTTTTATACACGCAATTTATACGATAAGGATAAGGGCAATTTTACGGAAATGTAAGTGGTGATGTTTATTTGTATATTCTATGATTATCCATCACCGCAGAAACCTTTTTCGTACACAATATGTTACCAGGATTCACTATTTGAGGATCTTTTTCGCCATCGGGTAAATCCAGACCTGGATGCCCTGAAAAAACACTATATATATAAAGTATTGCCCACCATTTAAATTAAGAAAGGGAAGGGTTAAATGTTAAACGTCAGATTAAAATAAAAATAATATAAATGTATATATAATATGTAAAATTCATTAATCCTCTCTCTATCGATACGTATTTTAACAACAAAGTTGCACATGCACATGATGCTTTATGGTACGACTTTACGAATGCAGTGACTTGTGTATAGTGATGCATCGATTTTTTTATTTAAAATATCCATTGAAATATTTTCAGGCACAAAAGATTCTCATTTGGTGCATTGACCGTCACCGATAATTTTTTTTTATTTAAGTAACATTTATATTTTTGGTTTGTTTGGTTTATTTCTTTCGCCATAAATATCTTCGTGCAACAAGCGAAAAGGTGTGACATTGATAATTAATTCTGATTTCTTTGCGGTGATATATTTTATTACATTTTAATATTTTTTTCTTAAGTTTTTTAACAATTTGTTTTTTATTTTTTGCTCGAATATACCAATAAATTATGTGTTATATATTTATCAACAAGTATAAGCTTCTTAACAAAAGGTGTAGGACACTTATATCGGAAAGGCCATTTCTTATAAATCAAAGTTTGTCGCTGAAACAAGTAAACTCTCGCTTAATGTATAAATTAGTCGTCCTTATAAAAATATGAACAAAATAAATTAAAAATTTCCATTAGTCTATATTTTTTACCAATTGATTAAGGCTCGAGACATCTCACATAACATATATTGAGTTAATAAAGTATTTATACTTAAAGGTGAGTAATTTCACTGGCATAACATATTTAAGACTTCATTGATCGTGATGTTTCCGTTATCCGTTTGAATAACGAATGTGATTGGGTATCTCGCCTTTACCATTTTGAACAGAAATTCTAATAAAAGAGGTTATGCTTACAAGAGAATTTGACGATCTATAGGTAGGTACTTACAGCAAGAATTTTAAATGCTTTTAAATCAGTTTTTATTTTATTTTACAAAATGTTGTGATCTTATCAACTATTAAATTATAAAACGTAGTTGAATTATTGAAAACCAACTTGTAGAAAATGTTGCGAAAAATAATAGTTATAATGTAATTTTAGTTACATTTTTTTTCTTATTGTAAACCATAAAAAAAAACTGCAAATTATATCCATCCAATCCATTCTATAAGTAGACAGATATGTACAATGTACATACATACATATATTAAATTAAAAACTTTTGCGCTTTTTCTTAATTATTATTCTTTTTACTAATCTTGGTTTAATTGCATCAATTTTTGTTTAATGCCTTTATAATTATTTTTATAATGATTTGAAAGACAACAAATGCGAGACATTTCTGAGTAAAAATATTCCTCACTTTTTTTTAAACATAATAATATGTGCCTATTATACATACATATAAAAACAAAAAATTATATAAGTATAATTATATATCTATCGTATACATATGTATGTATATTGTAACTCGAAACTTTTTATGGCTTTAATTTTATTGAGCTTTTTTGTAAATAATCTAACTATGAGACCATCTTTGAAAAATTATTTAGGTTGTAATAAAATTAATTTCACTTTTGAATTAGCAGAGTGTAATCCATAGCAATAAACAACAATTTGTTTTGTAACATGAAATCTATCTTATAATGTAAGTATAGCAATATATATATGTATGTATCTACTATGTATCTATGTACAACATGTACAGTACAATACATACGAGTAAGGTGTAAGTGCTTACATAGTTTAAATATTTATGTAAATTAATGCCCTTTTTCTAAATACCTACTTATACCTTCTTATCGAATTGTATCCATACATACCAGTATATACGAACAGACAAGATAAACTTCAAGAAAGTTAAAAAAAAGAACAGTTACGTAGGTGTATATCACAAAATCAGGAATTTAAGGAAACTATTTAATCAAATTAATGATGTAATGTGATATAATATGTGAAGTATCTTTTACCACATACGAGTACACATATCAATAACATCATTATCCTTTTTCCTTTAAGCTGAACTTGAATTCAATGTAAAATGATCTGAGATATTACTTGCTGAAAGTAAGTACCTCTCACAAAAACAATAGAAGCGCGATAAATGTGTAGTTTGCAAAAGTTTCACAACTGAAATTTAGCTTTTTATTTGCGTTTTTTGCCAGAGTGATACCCGCCTCTTTGTGCGTATATTAAAAAAAATTAAAATACACGATGCCACGATGGCCAATTTTGAAAAATAATTTTCCCGCATGTTTTTAGTGTTAATTTTTAAATTTACTTGACAAAATATTGGCAAATTCAAATATTTAACCAAAGCATTCGTTGAAAAAAAAAATATAAGCTCACTATTGATAATCAAATTCAAATTTAAATTTGTACTACTATTAGTAGGTTGTGGAGCAAACCGATATTGGATCCGTTACACTTCGCACAAATACTATTAAATCTACACACACAATTGTTGTAAACATCGCTCTGGCTGTATATAGTAGGCTATGGGTGAACTCATTAGAATAGATAATTACTGAAATCATAACCTACTATATAGTTATAGGTTATGCTGAAATACAATAATTATATATGTATGTAATCAGCCAGCTTAAAGCGTTTTTGTTCCGCCATTTTACAGATAATGTACAGTACCGTGAAATATATCAATATGTCGTTTTGTGCAAATGCACAGGGGTTCTCTAGTCAATTTAAATAACATAACAATTAAAAATTTAATCCGGAAAACCAGTATAACAAACATCGAGCAAACGTTTGTTGGTGTCGTACAAATTTCCAGTCGTTAATTTTCTGTCGGTTAAATGCTAGTCGGCTAAATGTTGGTCGGTCATATGTTGGCGTACAAATTTCCTAGAACCTCAATCACCCGATTATTAAAAAATCTTTTACTGACATAACGTTTGTAAACCTATTTTTTAAAAATAGATATTGCAAGCCGCTATCTGGAAAAAAAATAGTTCTTCAAATAATGGTTTCGGTAGTTTAGGAGATATGATTTTTATAAGGAACTTAAAATCTTAAAGATGTCATTCTTCAGCGTTAATTTACAGCTAGTTTTAAAAAATCTTTAACGAATAAAATCTTTTTAAATATATTTTTTACCTACAATTCTCACTATATCGAGCTATTTATTACCAACAACGAGGACATGTATGTATAACTTTTCAGAATTTAGATTAAGTGAATAAATAAAAGGCATTGTCAAAAGAAAGCGGAAGCAGTTGTTTGTTTGACACCTATCTATGTCGGATACTACAGTTTTATCTGATTTATTAAATAGCTTTACTTCTGTACTTATATATTTATACAAACGAATTGGCAATACTTATAAGTAAAATTTTTAAATTCTTTGTTGTAGGTACTCATAATATGTAATCGTGATAATATATAGCATAAAGTTGAGCAGAAAAAACATAAATTAATAAGTATGTTTTTGATTCTCGTCTTGACTTCTTTATATATATAGCGAAAATTTATTGCATTTGGCGGTATTACATAATAATTTAGATTTAGTAGTTCAGTTTATATAGTAATGTGCCTCTTATGTTAAGTGTGTACATTAAATAATTTATAAGAAAACAGAAAATCGATGTATTGTGTCGATTAGGTATGTATTTCTTGAACAGGTATGTTAATTTCATCATGGGTACTAATAATGATCAGTTAACTTAACTAAATGCTCATATAATTCTGTTAAATTTAAACAAATACATAACTATGCAATGTTCTAATTATAATTAAACACAAATTGACATCATGTGGGAATATTATCGAAATGGTATAAATCAGTATGCAATTGCTACAGAACACTTGTAGTAAATTTTAAATGACAGCTCTAAAATTATTTGAAAATGTTAATAAATTTCTAAGAAA
>JANSTT010017577.1:0-16528 GCA_026745375.1 Platyura marginata
GTCCTTTCATTCAAATTCCTTCTAAAAATTTCCTGCTAAAATATTAAGCAGAAATTACGCAAAATCGACATACAGATCAGCGAAATGACTTCCTCCATATGGTTTTACACCTTTTTTTATTTTAAAATCCAAAAAAGGTCTAACAATACTTAGAAATACGATTTCGTGATATATTGAACTTTGGACTTGTGCTTGTCCGTTAGAAGTTCTTAAACCAAATGCTATCTTTGGAAAATTGTATCAGGGATAAAAGATTAAATTACCGTCTTGTCAGCTTTATGTTTATCTAGCACATATTCTAATCCTCCGACCACACATATAACGTGCCTTGTTATATAATAAATGATTAAAGTATCAAATAAAAATTCATTTTATAGCCAAATTAGTATCACGTATATACTCGTACATATATATACATTTTGTTAACGCTATCCCGCTACGTAAACAAATGGGATTAAAAAGTATTTTCCTTCCAGCCAAAAAGAAAGCTCTTCCTATCTTATAACGTATCTCTCAGCTCTAAATCGGTTTTAAATTTAAGTCACGTAAGAAATATTTACATGGATAATATGTTGTGATTTAGATGTTAATTTTGAATATATCAAAAATCTTACGACATTAAATACGATTTAAGATATTTTCTGTAATATCTATTTGGTATTAATAAAAACAAAAAGAATGAGAATGGATATAAACAAACAGAAATGCGACGTGCGGATAATATTTTTAGCAATAGCAATCGTCATTTAAAGCACATCATTGAACATATGTGAAAGCGTTTTGATTCCGCCACACTAGTATAATAGTCGATAATTTTTAAGAAACTATCGATAAACTGTCGATATACTATCGATTTATTGAATTTTAATAATTTTTTTCGAATATTTGACTTATTCGTTGTTCTCTCATCACGTCAAAGTGTCAAATATCGAATGTCAAATTAGCATTTTTTTGTATTTCAAATTTTTAATCATATTTTTGGTTTTTGCTTTCTGGTAGGGGAGACCGAGGCGAAATGGCGCATGTGGGGACATGGCGCAGTCCAATTTACTCAGAGTCAGCACACTTAATTTTAAAATGTAGTACTACGTTTTATAGAGTATTGAATTTTGCATATTTGACATAAAATCTAAATGTGAATTTGTGCACCACCAACCTTTGACGGCGGTAAATGAACATTTTTGTGGTTATTTTCAAGGCACGTGCAGCAACTTTTTTTTTTAGTTTTTCTTTTTATTTAAAATGCTCAAGTGTGACAACTGTGAAGTAATACTTAATTTGTTCTAAATTTATCGTAGATTTTAATGCAATTAACAATTTTTAAAAATTTTACATACAACATTTTACATATATAAATAATTAAATGTAACATTGTCACCCGGGGCAATCAAGCACTATCGATAATTGATTGATAGTGAAAAAAAATTCGATAGTTTCGATAGTGTTACTTCTCTACTTCCCAGGTCACAACATAGTTAAGTAAATAAATTTTAATTTGAAAACTTATTGTCCGTCTTCCTTTTTATTTTTTTACAAAAGTTCTAAACTAAATCCACACACACACAAAAAAAAAACCAAAAATACTTTCTAAATGCTTTCTAAAATTAAAATTATATTTGTACATTAAACATACCTTTAGTTACTCCTTACACCACGTATAAATTTGACTTAATCGATGTTCCCTTTAGGGATTGTATTCGGATTACATAATTTATCTACTTTCTGTTTGGCAAATCCTTTTTTACTCCCAATACGCACTCGAAAAACTTTCAGAATGTAAATTCTTTCATCATTTTTCAACACATATAGAATATATATATGTATGTATGTATGTATGTATATCGTATAGGTACATATGCTGGCAAATAAGGGTTTTGTTTACTTGCCGCATATAAATACTAAACCGTCTGCAGAAGAAAGTTCAACAATTTTGGATTTCGTTCGTCAAATTTGTTGTATTATAATTCTTTAATTAAGTGACATACTGTTGGTAGACCTAGCAAAATTTTAATTAAATTTAATTTGATATAGATAAATCTTTCCAGCCAGATATATAGGAGCTTTTGTGTATAAATGAATGTAAACAGAGAATAAATTAAAAGACGGTAATATGGAAAAGCTATAGAGCCTTAAGTACATTACATTTCATACAACATGATTTATTATTTTATACATTTCGGCTTATTATTGTTTACGTAAAAGTATAATTCAAGGTATTTATGATATGAAAGTCGTATTTATTTAATCTTCCTACACACAATATTTTCTTAATTTTTTTTTTCTTTCTATTTGGCCCAAATCTATCAAGTTCCGGAACAAAAATTATTATTTAGAAAAGGATCCCCAAAAACTGTTTCGTTTTCCCTACAAAAATATTGCAATAAAAATCAATGGAATAATTATACGAATGTGTTAGGACATTTTCTAGTAGCAACACTGAATATCTACTTGTCTCAATAAAGCAAAAGTTGTAAAAGAAAAAAAAATTGTTCATGAAAAAGATTAATATACTTAAAACCGATCACAAGTTGTGAGCTGAATATGTGAACGAGCTAATTCGTATTGACTGCGGCATACGCAGTTTATTGTTTTTCCATACATTTATATATACATACATACATACATACATAAGAATAAGGAATGAAAATAGTGTGAATTTAAAGAATATCTATCTTATAGGAAAAATATTTCAGAATATTGTTAAAGAGAATTTCTTCCACAATCAGCATTTTGTTTTTGTTTTGTATTCGATTCATGTGACGAAAAGACTTGGTTATTCATTCCGAATCTTTTCACATACTTGATTCCGATTACTGTGACATTTCTTGTTTGTATAATAAAGTTATTTTCTACCATCGAACAGCAGCATGTAAACAGATTAGATAATTTAGCTAATCTTATTTCAATTTTTTTAGAAAATCCTATGAAGTTAGTTTTTAATTCCAACATAAGCTATAGAAAAAAACGTGCTGAATTAAAGATAAATATAAGAAGAAAACAATATATGTATAGATATACTATATGTATGTACATTTTGAAAGTCTTAATGCATGTCCTGTACCTGTATCATTTCACGAATAAGTTTGTATTGCTGCAGCCATCTTCATTAGTCCATAACCATTCTGTGGATTGTCCAAAGGAGTAACAATAGACTGGGAAGAGAGTGAAAAGCGATCGCACTGGGAAACCATCCCTGGTCAACAACACGCGAAAAAATTCATAAATTCGCATTCACAACAAAGAGCTGACAAGCTGTTTAGGCTTCATAAAAACAGCCACACAAATTTACACTGAACTATTTACAGGTCACTGCCAATTGAGATATCATCTTCACAAAATTGGCAGAATACCTGACCCTTCATGCTGCTTCTGTCTCGAAGAGGATGAAACAGTGGAACACGTATTCTGCGATTGTCCAGCCTTGGTCCATAAGAGGCTTGACTCCAAACGACATCCGACAGAATAGCCCCTCTCGGGTGCTACAATTCATTAATAACACCTCGCTAATAGAGGACATTTAAATATCAATAGATCTTTTAGATCTCAGTGGTGAAAGTTCAATAGTCCTACAGCCTCCTCCTAACCTAACCTAACCTTGTATTGCGATATTTAATTCTACGTATCTTATATACTCCACACAACTATGTTTTGTTTAAGATTTCCTTTAAGTTTTCTTTTAAAAAGTTTTAATTATCTTCATTATAATACAATTCCCATACACATATTTGTTATGTAAGAAGAGACTTTTCAGAATCATTAAACGTAAAGTAATTGTACAGATATCCAGGTAAAAATAAAAGAATGTACATGACATGACCATATTTTTTTTTTGTACATTTAACTTTAGATTAATATTTATGCAATATTTTCAGTAAGTAATGTGGGTGGGTACACTTAATTACAACTATCACGCCATGAGCTATCTAAAATTAAGCAATTTTGTTTCATTTACTGGAGATATACATATATATATATATATATAAAAGAGCATTGGCTAAATCAAAGGAAAATTATTATTTGGGTTAGGTTAACGGCATCAAAAATAGGGTAGTACCTACTGTCGTATATGTAGATTAAAAATAGATCTTGTACCAATGATAATTTTATTAAGAAGGGTATTTCCATATACCTCTACATACCCAAGTACCTACGTTTTTTTTTCATATAATTTAAAAAATTACTTTGCAATTACGCAATTACTTCATTTGACAAATTTTAAATTGCCTTATGGCAATATGACATCAGAAAATGTTTTAAATTACATATAAATGAATAATTGATGAATATTGAATGTACTGTACGTACATACTTAGGTACTACATATTTACTTGGCAATATTTAATTTTTTTTTTCATTAGGTAATTTTTAAAAAGTTTACCTGCAAATCATTTTACATAACTCGTTATTTTGAAGATACTAATTTAATATCCAATTAATAGAGAATTAATATAATATTTTTATTTGTATCAATCGTTTGGTTCTTATATTTATAGTCAATTTCAATGTGAAGGAAAATTATGTGTTCAAAATGGGTCCTATTTAGAGTGCATGGTAGCGGCCATTCTATAAAATCTTGTATAGTAGTCCAACAAGTTGATTGTTGATGAGTTGTTATTCGTTTCGGATACACGATGGCTCTAATGTAGTCTTAAATTCGCCTCATTCACCTAAATAAATGTCAAGTGAATGTCAAGATATTATTTGGGGTGTTGAAGTTTTGATTTGTAGTACACAAAGGTGCTGAACATCACCTCATTATAAAATAAAAAATATGCTAAAAAAAAACAAGACAACTAATTGAAATTGAAATTTTGAATTTTCTGTTAATATAATTTATTTTGAAATTTCACATTAACTTTGCTCAAGGTTATTTTTGTTTTGTTTTGTTTTGCCATACATGTTCTCGCCGTAATATCACATATTTTCGCTGGGCTGCCAATTTTTTCAAAAAAACAGCAGTACTTTTAGTGGTCAAAACGAATAATAACTCTTCAGGTTGTCGCACCACTGTAGGAGTTTTTGTAGAGTTGATTAAAAACTTTATCCCATCTCCATTACAGTCCTATTACCGGGGGTAATCTACCTTTATATGGGGGTAATTTACTGTAGCGCGTTCACACGAGAAATTGTACACGGGTAATGGTAGCTGTCAAATGTCAAAAGTTCAAGTATCATCAATTATATGGAAAATATTTTATTTAGAAGACAAATTGTTTCTTCTTCTGTAAAATATTCCATTTTATTCAGAATTATTCATAATTTATTCGCTTCTGTCAATTTATGTCATAGTTACCCTTATTTTATTTGTTTTTTCGACGGTAATGTCTGATCAGACTTTTGGCAATAACGGCAATGTACTTTTCATCGTTTCCATTACAAGAGTCAATTACCGTCGGTACGTTACCCTGATAATGGAGACGGGGTAGTGTAATGTCTGATCAAACCTTTTTTGACAGTCGGTAATGTACTTTTGATCGTTTCCATTACAACAGTAAATTACGGCCAGTACATTACCCCTGTAATGGAGACGAGGTATATTCTATTTATTTAAAAAATATGTGTAAACATTCTTTTGTAACGATTTATACTTAATATGTCCTGTCAAATTAAATATTAGTTGAAATATTGATTAGAAACACACTCCTCCATCCATATTTACCATACTATCAACTAATTATTGGACATGTTAACATATTAGGGGGCTGCTAATGAAAATATTTGGTTTCACAATTGCGTTTAATATTGATTAATTGCAAAACCAAAACGTACCTCTACCTAACTATTTAGTGTTACAATACATACCAAAATTTGAACAGGAAGTTCTGACATTTACGATAATCGTAATCCATCTTAATAAATATTGGATATGTACCCATTTACCATACAACAGCTAATAAAATCCATAGCAACTATAACTAAAGTCAAATATTGACATTTTTTTAAGCGTTTTGCTTTTCTTATCGAGTGTAAATATTTGAACTAAAAATATGTTGGACATTTAGTGAGTATGAGAAAAAATCAAAAGCTGTGCGCCGTACTTCCACCAAAACGCTTTAAGCCCACATTGTGAAGCATTAAAAACCAACAAAATCTTTGCGGCAATGTATGGATAAAAATCGTTTCACATAAAAAAATTAATTAAAAAAAAAACAAAAAAAAAACCACGCAGTATACAAAAATACCGCACATACAAATTATTCTTATTATTATGTGTTACATCTTTGTCATAAAAAAAAAAGTTTCAATGAAGTTCAAACATGAAAAATAATTGCTTTCTTTAGGCCTTCAGTGTCAATTATAATATTCAAGAAATTTATTATCTAATCAACATAAAAAGTTAGTGAGTGTTAGATTTACATTAAAATAATGAGAATTTTTGGCCTAAAAATATTACTGAATAAGTATGTGTAATGTGTATACATATTCTATAATTTAATTTTAATAAAACGAGAATTTTCCTATATATACAATTATACGAAAAAAAAAATTGTGAAAATCAGCATGTCGATTTTGCGTAATTTTTATAAGAAAATAATGTATGTATAAGGTAAGGGCTACATTGATCTTCATTATGAGACATAATTTTTTGATACAAAGGTGCTACACAGGCAGATTTTTTTTGGCAATCGAATTGTCAAATGAGAATGTGTGAGTGAATATACAATTAATTGTCAATGATTGCTCTCAAATCCAATTTAATTTTAATAATTTTGTATCCATCCCTTCAAATTTAATTACAGAAATAAAAACCAAAAATAATTAAACAACAAAAAGAAAACTCAAACAAAACAAAAGCAAAGAGACTGAAACCGACCACAGAAAAAATGACACAAATTGTTTACATGTATATTAGTAGACATATGTCATTTTTGCGCCGATATCTGTAAATTTTTTCTGTGCAACACGTCCCTTACCTCATTACACCAGTTTCGCCCTCACTCTGAAAATTTTGACACTTGACACTAAAATTGTCTGCTAGAGTATTAAGCAAAAATTGAGCACAATCGACATGCAAATTTAAAATTTGAAAATATTCATTGCAAAACGGCAGCCGCATATCTATAGGGGAAGAGAGTTTTAGAAGGCTTAAAGAGACTCAGCTTTTTCCATTTTAAATACCACAAAGATGTGTCACAAAGATTTTTCTACTTTTCAACCTCCTATTGAAACTCTGTACCATGAACCAAATGAACGAACTGTAAATCAGAAGAATAAACTGAATAAGAAGAAAACATTAGTTTTGTTTCGCATTCAGTTCCTATTCAGTTCCCGTTTAAGTTTATGAATCAGTTGTGGAAATTTTAAAATTCTCAAAATTTTTATTGTCTTTTCAAACTTTAGAAATAACTAAGGTTTATAAGTAAAGTAGTGTTAAAGAAATTTAATCCTATGAACTATCCACTAAATACTCATCGTACCTATATGTATGTATATGTAGTATGTATGTACATGCATAGGTATTTGTATATTAGTAGTAGTAGTAGTTTAAGTTTATGAATGAGACTATGACTACTCGTATATGGTAGGAAATAACTTTTAACGTTGGAAGATTTAATGTCACCATAAAATGTCACCACTAACTCTGTCACAATATTATTTCTAATTTAAATGCATTTTAGACAATATAGGATTACCGGCAAATGAACGCTGTTGGTTAACGTTTGATGGAAAAATATGAAGGCTAACCTTGTTTATATACAGCAACGCGTTTATATAATGAAAATGTTGAAAAATACTTTTCATAGCTACTACTTAGAATTATGTATATATATGTATTTATATATATGTAGAAGCATTCAAGATGATTTTAAAGAGCAAAAAATCAGGAAAATTTAAGACTGGAATTTTTCAATATACTTGTACATACATATAATGATAAATTACTGTTAGGTTGACAATTTTTTTTTTTTTGTGGAAAGCCTTATTTTAAATCATATATGTATGTAGCTACATTATTATTAATATAAAAACACTTCGAATATTTAAAATAGAAAACAAATCATTCACAAAAAACATTAATCATTAAATATTTCCCTCTTCCTTCAGATTTTAAATATTGAAATAGCTTGTAATTAAGCATTCTAAATTCTATCAACCTTCTTATTCCTGAAAAAAATCAATTTTTAAATATACATAATATCTGAATCTGAAATATTCACTTAACAAATGTTAAATCAATTAACAGAAATTAAGGGATTTGACGATGATTGATAGATATACCCTAATACCTACATTAATTTGAAATAAATTTGTTGATATTTAAAATTTTCTTAAATGAAGTACTTTGAAAATGTAATAGAATTATTTTATTTAAGTCTTTAATTAAATGAACCAACACCTCCATATTACCTAATTCTATTAATTTTATTCTGTATTCTAAACATTCATTAAACTTATAAAGAGTACTCGAACATATTCATATTTATTGCAGTTCACAAATCATTGACATTCATTTTTCGTTAATGATTTACTCAAAATTTTGGCATGCCGAGCATACAATTTAATAAATAAATTAGTTACGTAGTTTAAGATAATTTATTAAGGAACTTTTATCAACAGAACAATTTTTTTCCCGAATTCCACAAATTTGATCTCAAGATGAAAATAAAGAATTCTATATGAAACACCTAAAAAAAGCTTAAATTCCAAACAAAAAATCAAATTTAATTTAAAAAAAATTCAAAATAAATAAATAAAGACGGAACAACCCAAAACATTTATATATCGGTAGATTTGTACAAGGCTCAGCTTTAATTTGCTGGTACTCTTAAGGCTAAACTCCAATTCCCCGATTTTTAAAAAATCTTTTACTGATATGATGTTTTTGAATTAGTATTTTTATAGAAATGTCTTACCACCTAACTCCAATAAAACAGTTCTCCAAACAATGCTCCCCTATTTTAGAAAATATAAATTTTTATTGAAAATTTAAGGGAAAATTGGAAAAATCTGAACATTTTTTTCCCGAATACTATAAGTTTGATCTTAGAATTAATAACCGTATTTTTTTCCAATCGATTTGTGAACGACCTGGAAAAGAAATCAGTGTTAACTGGATAATACTTTTGATTCTTGAACAATTCAAATATCTACACATGAAAACTGCTACCATTTTTTTTTATATAATAATTTCTAATTTGAGAAATCCCGAAAATCAACATATTAATAACATATTCTGTACATAAATTTTAATACTATTTTAGGATTATATTCCTAAATATTTTGTTGGTTTGTGATGGGCGTAGAAAGCTCAATGAATTTTCACATTTATACTGTATTTAAATATATACGGGAAACTTTTAAGGAACAATAATTTACCCAATTACGTATAATTGCTTTAGAACATAGAATGTCAAAAAGTTTTTTTTTTTTTTTGTACAACCAAAATTTCACCAAAATATATTATGGTTTTCGGAAGAAATAAATATGTAAATTGAAGTCCCTTGAAGAAAAAATGTTTCATATTAGAAAGATGGATTAGATGGACATCAAAAATGTCTCCCTTTTTTTTGTTTCTTGTTGCAACATTTTAATTATTTATTATTAAATATAATTACGCTCTTATTTAAACAAACTTTATGCTCAAAAAAGTAATTTTAACATACTCGATGTGAGTTTAATTACAGTTTTAATTGTAGATGTCTTTTAACCAAAATTAGGAAGAAATGTTATATAAGAACAACAACAAGCGATTTATGTTTTAAACAATGTCATGAATTTACAATATTATACCCAGGCAGTAATTTCTAAATAAATCCTATTCATTATATTCATAAAGCATTCCGGGGTTATGTTATAACTTCTTTGAGAGCTTTTAGAATTTAAAGATAAGGTGACAAAAAACACACAACGTCATGTTTTTGTCAAAAAGTTCCATATACCAAAAATGTAATAAAATAAATGCGTTTGGCATCTTAACGTTTTGTATATAACTATGTAGGTATATATGTGCGTAATCAGCTTATTCATTAAATGTAACACCGAAAATCTAAATAAATTTGATAATTTCGCGCGAATCATAATGCTAAAAAGATGTTTTTTTTTCTTCTTCATTTTATTTCACTTGCCACATGGCTCAGTTATATATTTAAGAAGACAGTAAACCTTAATGTTTTATGTGCACTTACTTTATACATTATATAAAAATGAGATGCTGCGAAACTGGCTTTAAGAAACTGGAAGGAAACGGCTAGAAATCAGAATAACTGGAGAACAAAACTTGTAGAGGCTAAGGCCCGACCGGGGTTTTGTGACATTAATGTTGATGATGACAACAACATTTTCAATAATATGAGACTATGTCAATTGTCAATGTCAGATGCGAAAAAAATATTCGCAAAAAAATAATTTACTTACTCAGGAGTCAGGACTCTCCTAAATTATATATTTTTAATTAATTTACTTAATTTATTTTTGTTTGTCTTTTCAGAATGAACACAAACCGAAATTGGTGCACATTGTCGTTTGTTCTAGGAATCAGCATGTTACTCATATCGTCAGTTGAATCAGCACCGAGGTAGTTGTATTAATTAAAAATATTCCACAATAAATTAAATTTTTAAATTTTCCGAACTTTATGAATTCCCTGTAATTAAACTTGTAGAATTATTTTTCCAATAAAAACAAAAATTCAACTGTGGATACAATTAAAAAAAAAAATCCGTGCTTGGCTTGTCTGTATGTAAATAAGTATATAGAACCACCATTGGACCACATCGCATCAGTATTACCTAAATCATCCAAATTTTAATCAACAACAAAAAAAAAAAAACTTTTTGCCCAAAATAAAATCCTCGTTTTAAACAGTATGCAAGTAATTTGTTACCTTTATTCATTTTTTTTCTTCCCAAATCTTAATCTAACTTTATCCCCATAATCTGATTAAAAAGCTTATACATTGTTAACCATTAACCAGTCGAAAGCTCAAGTTATACATCCAATTTCCAGATTTTCCATTTGAAAAGTATAGTTAAAATTTTCTATAAGTATTTGACTTGGTAATCTGATGTTGTGTAGCACTTGTTCTGACATTTTTATCAGATTATCTGACATTTCTATATATAAAGTACATTTGTTTGCATACATATGTAATGTATGTACATAATTCATTAAAATATTGATGTCAACATAAAAAAACCTTACGATATATCTAATGTGAACACCAACAAAAAAAAACATGAAATTCCGTATATTGGAACCACACCACCCGTTATTTATTCAATAGAAAATAACACCATCATCTTAGGTATGCGTGTCTAAGAAATTGGGTCTCTTTATGTATATTTAAAATTAATCATTAGATTTACTATAGTAGATATTAATAATTAATGACAATTGAGCGATTTCTCAAACAAATCTAAGTGTTAGCATTACATAAATAAAGCAATTTGGGACAGAGTAATTAAATTTGGAACATAAATACAACAACAAGTTTTTGTTTTTAAAATATTTTTAATTTTCTTTTTTCTTTTTCTTTTTTTTTAGCAACAATGGATATTACAGTGAAGGTTTAGAGGAACAACCAGAGGATGTACTAATGGAACTTATTGCAAGATTTGGACAAACAATAATGAGAGCAAGAGATGACTTAGAAAAGTAAGTAGGTGGAAGTGCAAATAGATAATCAGGTTGACCATTTATTTACTTTCGAATGTCGTTTGATAGAAATTCTCCAAATTAGTACAGGTATCCCTCCTATTCTCGTGAAATTTTAAGTCGAAATATGCATGTCCGTCCGTCCGTCCGTCTGTCCGTGATCAAGATTTCGGCCAAACGGCTAAAGCTAGAAAGCTGAAATTTTGACAGTTTATTATGTAGTCCTAGAGTAAGATCTTTATTGTTTTTGGAGCAAATTAGATAAAAAATAGGGGAGGCTGTGGTACAGTGGGCACCTAATTTTGATATAAACCATTCATTTACTCGAAAGGTAGTCGAAATGTTTGAAAAAATGAATATGACAACAATTATAGAGAATACAAAAATTAAGATTTCATTCATAAAACAAAAAGTTCCACGACATACCGTTATGGCGCTGCAATCAATTGTATGTAATTTTTATGGTTTTAGTCATTTACTCAATAAATATTTGGTTTATAGAAAAAATAAATATGGCAAATTAAGATTTCATTTATTAATTTATTAAGATTTTAGATATTATTTAATTTATTAAGATTTCATTTAATGACCAACCAACTAAATATTTCTTTGTTGTACAGACAAAATAGACGCGGAAAAAGTCATAGATAATATACGGGTATTTTATAATTCAGCACCGTTACAGGCGTAGCCAATTATTCTTTCTTCACTGGTTTAATACAAATTATAGTAAATTTATCAGAACAGATTGCAATAGGATTTTTACCAACATAGATAGTAAAATATTAATAGTCGTAAATAGTAAAATTAATGATGTTCTTGGTAAAAAGAACTTGACTACTATAAAAAGGTATGCAAAATCATTACAGAGTTTTATTTATAAACATAGTAAGTAGGTGTGTAGATAAACTATGAAAAATTAATTTGAATCTTTGAAATTTTTTTTATAATTCAAAAAAGAGAGTTTACCTACAAAATCGAATCGAATTGTAATTATTTTATCAAAAATCCAGAATAGAGTCATAGCGCCCATTATAACACTTGTCTTAAATATCTGTGATACAATCATAAATGTAATTGATATTTTGTTATTAGATAGGCAGTATCTACTATCTTGTACAATTAACTATTATACTTTATTCGATATACTAATCGAACGATAAAACGCAGAAACCACAAGAAATAAATAGGACAAAAAAAAAATCCCCCCGACAATTTTCTATTTAGGTATAAGAAAACAACTCTATAAATATATAGTACTATACCAACATTTAGTCTGCACCTTGATTACTATGGTAGAATAGCAATCCCCCTACAAATAGAAACCGTATATGTAAATTAGTAATAATATGCCACTTAAGTCATCTCTAATAGGATTAAATGGGTATACCTTGGTATAGCATCGTATCCAAAATGATGGCATTAAGAAAATTGCTTCTTAAAGTACATTCAATTTTTTATTTGAAGAAAATGCCAAGTAAGTCTGATATGGTATAGCAAATAGGTAGAAAACGTAAGTAAAGCTATGATGGATGTTCATATGTATTATAATAGTAGATACCTACTACATACTATACTTACTCTATGTATTTAAATGTATACATTTACTTAGCTAAACTTGAAAAGAAAAAAATTATGGCAAACTTAATTAATGTTTTTTAATGAAATACACGAAATTTTTTTTTTTCATAGTCAGTTGAAAATAATTTTAACACACAACACCCAACTTTCAATATTTTGCATGTATTATATATGTATGTATGTATATATTATTATCTACAACTAATATGTATATATATATATATATATATATTAGATATAAATACATACATATACATTATTATATACTTTGTATACGAAAATAACACAAATCTATATACATATATGTATATACCTAGAGATATTTTTCATACACATACACATTCATAGAGTTCATATTCATCAAAACTCTCAAGCATTCCCTGGAATCCTTGAAAAGCTTCACACAACCCTGGGAAAATTTCGTACACAAAAAGCTCTATCACGCAGAAGCTAAAAATTCGATGCCGATGTACCTTTCTCGATAGCGACAATCTGCCGAAATTTACAGTTGGGCGCGACACGTGGTAGAGGCTAGACACCCCTTAGGTGTGTACTTTTTCGACAGTCTTATCTGAGTGTTCGCGTGTTTTAGATCGTTATTAAGAAAAAAAAAATTAAGTAAAAATTAAATTACAACACTTAGAACAATAAATTAAGAAAAATAAATAAACTATAACTGTATTTGTATAGTAAAACAATATTCTTAAAGTGTGCTTCGATTAATTTTTAAAAATATAAGAAAAACGGTGGTGGTTTAAAACAAAACACAAATGTATTAATATAGTGGTAAAAAAATATTATCAATAAAAAAACGCAGAGTGTAAATTTTACATTGTGAGTGTTTGTGCGTGTGTGTGAGAGTGTGTCGTTAGCAGTTTATTCTGATTGTTGATGATATTTACAATTACTTTGATTTTTGAACCAGTGAAATTACTCAGTTTCGTACATAGAGTTACAAAATAGAATAATCAACAACGGATTAAATAAAAAAAAATGTTTTAAAAAATTGGAAATTGCCACCATTAAACTGTCTAATGAGGAATTTTGTTAAAATGAACAAGGATAACATAAAGAAAGTTTAACGCTGCTTTCTATAGCGCAACGTAAGCAATTTATCCTAATTACATACATTGTTTAGAGTTAAATTACTCTTGGCCAAAATAATGTCACTACAATAGCTATTCTAACAGTAATTGTTTAAGTACTCGACAAAATAATAATTTCGATCAAAACATCAAAACATTTATGTCAATAAAAAGTATTTAATGTACGCTCGTGTTGCTGGAAACATTTAAATAATGGAAATTCTATTTTTATTTTTTTTTAAACAACAAACAAATAATTCTCTTTATTTAATTTTTTAATTTTTTACGAAATTTAAATTCAATTTACTGGACCGTTTTCTTTAAATGAGATACAATTTAATTTTGATTTAATTAAACCCCGAGGAAAACCTTTAATCCCATGCATTTTGAGATTTTAAGCAGATTTTTAATTGGGCTCTCAATTGTATTGTGTCTATAAAAGGATATTTTTTGAAATTATAATTAATTAATTTTTCGGTTGATTTAATTTTTTTTTTATTCTTTAATTATGTGATATGAAAAGTTTATTATTTTGATGGATAATTTCCTGTTATAAATATAAAAGGGTAATTTAGGGTGTTAGGTTCGATATACATATTTTAAATTGCCATAGCGTCAATTTGAATTTTATCATCAATTTAGTATCAATTTAGTTTATCTCCTATCCGCCTACATTACAGATGAATGCAATGAGCTTTTGATAGGCCCAGATTTCGTTATTCCCCCTGTGTAATAAGAATATATCGGGATTGTCTAAATGATGTGTAAGAATTTTCTATAATCCAGGTATAAAAAACGGTTATTAGAAGCAGTAAAAAGAAAATCTTTAAGTAAATGAGGGTGTGGATCTAATACCTTTATAATATTCTTTAATAACGTTAAGAATGTGGTTTTTGTGTAACAATCATTTTTGCTGTTCGGCGCTTAATAAGGATGCTTCAATTTAATATATAAGATTAATAAGGATGGTTCAATTTAATATGGTTATTTCTTATTGATGATGTGCGTATTTTCGCTAAAATTTATCTCTAACAATTAAAGATTACTCAACTATTTTGCAACAATATCGAACTATGTTTTTAAAAAAATTAGAGTTGCGTTCATACTGAATTAATTTAGTTTGTTGCTGTCTGTGTACTTTAATTGTATCCATGTGATGTCAAATTTACTAAAATCTGGCTATAAACTATGACATATAAAGTGACACTCAGACCCAAACAACGGAATGAACGGATAATATTTTCTGAAAATTTAGTGTTGCTTTGAATTCAACCTAGTTAGTTACCCATTGATGGAATGTTTTTATTTTCCTTCGAAATAATTTTTTTAATTATTTAAATGTAAATTTGCAATTATAAAACCATCTTCTAAACTATTTATAAAACTTAATAAGAAACAATTTAATTGGAAAATTGAAATATTTTCACTCAAAGTTCACAAAAACCTTTCATTATACTGCAAAACTGTGCACTATGAACGAAATTCCTAATTTTATTGGGTTAAATTAAATTATGATGACATCAATGGAGTAAATGAAAATAAAGGGGGAAACAAGAGTAATAACCCAAATTCACAATACTTACACAAAATTAATAGCAATGTAATAGAAAATACGTCAACCATAGGTACTATATCAACTCACGTTCAACCAATTAATATAAAAAATAATAATTAATTGGGTCATTCAATGTTTTTATACCAGAGTATACTTAATGTTAATGAAATAATTCTAAGTTGAAATATGCCTTGTCCGTCCGAGACCACGATTTCGGCTAAACGGCTGAAGGCAGAAAGCTGAAATTTTGATAGTCCTAGAATAAGATCTCTATTGTTATAGGAGTATAGGGTAGGTTGTAGTATAGTGTTTAGCTAATTTTGATATAAACCATTCAAAAATCGATTGAAATTATTTACAAGTTTACTCCAATCACAATACGTGCTTGAAATATTTTCCAACTATGTACAATGTACATAGCTATATTTATATAATATACATAAATATCTATATAAAAGAATATATGAATATATTAGAAAGAGTATAAGTCGAGTTATACTCAAATCGATATTTTTTTAAAAATATTTTTTTTTTAATTTTGTTGATGAAAGTAGACATAAATCATAAAATAAATACAAAATTCATATTTCCATTAAAATATTTGTTTACTCGTTATAGCGAATTCAATAATTATAAATGCTCAAAACAATTTGTAATTCTTCTCCTGTAAAATATAATTTTTTGAGTTATACTCTTTCTAATATATTCGATA
>JANSTT010017578.1:0-16528 GCA_026745375.1 Platyura marginata
ATATACGTGCATTATGTACGTTGATCTGTATATTATACGGATACGGATCTGTTTATGAAAAATCACTGAAAATGATTGGATATATCCATAAATTGATTTGAAATGTTAATAATATTAATTTCAAGATAATATTTATCAAATTCAGGAAAATAAAATGTTTTGTTTAGATTTTCTCAATATTCCCTATCTAGATTTTCAATAAAATTTTCCTAAAACTAACTTGACGATTAGTATTTATTATAAATTTTCCATACTAAAACTTAAGAAAAAAGTAGTATAGTAGATACTGAATAAGTACTCATATACGCGGGTATATTATAATCGTCGTAGTCAATTATTTTTTCTTCATTAATTTTCATATATATTTTTTTTCCGAAGAAAGTTTATATTAAACCCGTGGTATCTACTAAACATCAGAAACATTATAAATAATTATAAAATATACTTACAGACCAGTTTTAAAAATGCATATTAAGTACAAAATCCAAAAGACGTAGTTTGTTTCCATCTTAGATTTTTAATCTGATAATCTGAAAAAAATATTTTAATGTCAAGTTTTAAAAATATTTGTTTTGTAATTTTAACTCTATTTAAGTGATTTTTAAAAAGTTTCAAAATAATTATTACGTACACACGCATAGGTGGTACGGTTGTGGTAAAATGATATTAGTTCTTTGTTATTTTTTTTTTTTTTCGTTTTTTTGGCATTTACGTACATTAACTATGACGCAATGCTTTTTACCGATTTTTTTGTTATTTGCCGGAAAACTATCTCATGGAACAGAAATATAACCGCCACTAATTCTATTCAACACAATTTTCTCAACTGAAGCCAAAGTGCCAACAAACAATTTATTATACACTGTGCTATTATTAAATATCATCGTAAATGGTGGCCAGTAGCGCGACGCGTAAACAAATAGTAAATCATAGAATTAAAAATAAGAATTATAAAATCAAATCGAGATGCTATATAATTAATTAATTTAAGTAATTTAAATAAACTGTACATTACATTTCATTAATGTTTATGTTCTTTAGGAAACATTTGGAGAATTTACCTTTAAATATTATTATTAACATTTGTATGGTTTCTAGGTGGACACATATTTCTGGATGTTTATATTTATTTTATTATCCTCCTAAGTGCGCTGCTCTGGTATTCAGCTGATTCGTTTAATAAACAGGAGCACTTTATGCTGCCAATTATAGCAAACAATTTTTCTCTAAATAAACAATTTAATCCATTGAGTTAATCAGTATCGTTCTTTTGAATATCTCGGTCAAATATTTCACAAAGATTTTTTCAAGGTTTTATCATAAATTTTGTGCATGCCGACTGACAATTAATTTAAAAAGGACCAATAGTGCATTTACTTAACTATATTCTGTAGGTATCCGACTCTCTAGGCTACTAGTTTAATTTATAGTAGTGGTGGCGACATATGCGCCTCGCAGAGACCATCTAGCGTTACTACTTGCAGTTGCCTACGTCGCTTCTACTACTGTTACGGTTTCGGGATTACGCTCATCGAGCTCAAGTGCACCTGTTTCTATTGCGAATCATTGGAGGCTCCCTATATGCTACATGTCTAGGCTGCTCTCAGATTGTGTAAGTTTAATTTAAAAAAAAAAATAAATATGGAATTTGTTTGGCATTACACACACACACACACACATTAACCTATAAGGGTAACTACGTCGATGAATATTTCATTGTTTACACATAATTCATTTGATGTAATAAGTAAATCAATAGAAGTATAACACATAAACAAAAGCTTACTAAACATATGTAGTTTGTTTCCGTTTTTGATTTCCAAGTTTAAAACTTTTTCACTCAAATACCATCATTTTATTAGCTCATATGTACGTAATTGGACAATAATAATGTCAAAGGTTAGATGGTAAATGCAAACTAATAATGTACCTAAACCTACATACATACACTAAATATAATTGTATTTGCCAGACATTATATTATGGATTTAAAACTAAAAATAGGGATGGAAAAGGGCAAACGAAAAAATTTAACTTTGTAACGTATAACGTCACGGTAAATTGGAAATAATTGATAAGAGTATGGTTTGTTCAAAAAGTGTCAAAATCAAATTTCATAAAAACCTAATGTATATACTGTACATATATAAAAAATAAATAATGGAGCCCGTCTCCAATGGTGGTTATATGTTTATATCCTATAGCCTTTGATTTAACAACGTCGTCCCCAAAATGACAAATGTTTTCAAACAACATTGATGTAGGTACCTATAACATCATTAATATTTTAAAAATCTACAAAATAGGTGCAACGTCTCCAATGAAGAAAAGCTTTTGTCTAAACCTCTCCGTTTGCAAAAAAATTCATTCGTGTCGTAATAAAAGTTAGAATCATACAAAATACATGGATCGTCTACAATAGAGAATTTTGGCTTTATCAAGTCAAGTTAAAGCTAATTTTTTGTTTTTTCTTAGGCTTGAGGACAATACTTTCATTGGCGGTCAGTAAGATTCATTTATGTAGCTTTAGTTTTGGCGATAGGCTTTAGGATATAGATTAGGCAGATTGGTTTCGAAACTGGAACAAATTTAAAAAAAATTATCATTTAAGTTACGGTGTAATTTGTAATTGTGATAATTGGTGCACTCGATAATTTTTACACGGTAAATCCGATACAAGCTAAGTGGCCAGTCAAACTGGCACTAGATTATCACTTTAGTTTTATAGTATTTTTAAATTTTCTAATAAATTTGTATTTAATTAACGACAAATAATTCCAAAAAAGTTTTGTTGTATTAAAATAAAATAAAATGCGGCTTGTATTTATATTTGAAAAAAAAATTTTTGCTATTATACAACGTCAATTATAACACCAATTAAATTACGCAGACGACAATTAACCCACTAAGAGTTTTTTTTTAATCTTTGTTTTGATTTGGAAAACTTCCAAGTGTGCTTAGTGTAAATTCAAACATCTTTTAAAATCAGTTAAAATTAAATAATTATAAACAAATTTTGCTTGTTTTAAATAGCATTGATAATTTATGTAGTTAATTTGGAGTGTGATCTTTTGTTATATAATAAAATAAGACCAGTGATAACTACAGCTACATTAGATGCTAGATACCTACTGGGAAATTTTGATTTTCTATCAAAATTAAAAAAAAATTTCGAAGTTGTTTAAAATTATTAATTATTAATGTAGGTAATTTATGATTACTCCTATTTTCGTTATTGTCAGTAGCTCCTATTAAATAATCTAAAATTCAAATTCAATTAGCAGAAATAGTAGTTGGCAACACAAACTATTAATTATGGAAAATAATGTTAGTCTTGATTTTCTTTGGTAAAGTTTTGCTGTAAATAATCAATTTATAGATAAAGAGAATTCAACTTTTTAACAATTCTGCTAAAGTTCACCTTCGGAGTTTCAACGAAGGCATTCTCTCCATTTATTTTCCTGGCGTGTGAGATGTTGCGTCTGAATTTTCTTCCTATTTGAAGATATGGTTTTGAAACTTAATATTATTTTAAATTTCCTGCATTTTTTGGCAAATAAATTTTTTGGAAAAAGTTAACACTTTAAGGGCTAATAGATTTTAAACATGAAAGGGTTAATTAGGAAAAAAGTAAAATTCGTCTAAATTTGTTCAGGACATAATTTTTTTTTATATTTTTAGTGCATTAACATATGTTTTAAAAGTTAACCTTTTGGACTTTAAAAGGTTAACATTTTCTAAAAATTAAATTCTGAGAAAGGTTTTTAAAATTTTTTTTGATAAAATTTGATGATTGGATGGGTCTTAAATTTTCTAAAAATTGAATTTGACAATAAATGCTGGAAATTAAAAATAATATAAAAACGCAAATGAATATCCTAATTTTCTTCATTTTCTTCCATTAAAATATCTTTCTATAAAAGTAGTGATTCTGATTAGATATTCCAATTATTTTTATTAACAATCAAATATAAAATGCAACAATTCCTATACTCTGATAAATATACGAGTTTAAAAAAAGTAGATCTAAAATTACGACCGCCTTTTTAAAATTGAACGGGTAAATGCATGGTAATCCTATTTTAGACGCATCCTATATACAAAACTGGCTGCAGCTTTTTATTAGATTTATTATAATTATTTATAGTAAAATTGAATGAAAATTGCATTTATGATAAATTTATATGTTCAAAACTTTTACAATTTTCCTCTCATAGTTTTTAAGTTAATCAAAAAAATTCAGAACAATGGATGGAAAAAGCTGTGTAGTATTAATCATTTATAACTAATTTTCGCTGAAAAAGATTGACTACCACTTCATATATTAGGGACATTAAGTAAGGTTGCCGAGAATACCTAACTACATTATAATTTAAAAGGTATATCAATCATATATTGTCATCCGAGAATAATACGATATTAGAAGAATGGCCCATCTAAAACGTTGCCATGGATTTCGTCAAGACAACAGCAGTATGTTTTCCATTAAATGAAGTTTTTTTTTTTTCTTTTTTTGGTTATTTCTAGACAATCCCAAATCTCTTATTATTTTTGGGTATTTTTATAGACAAAATTTTTTTTTTTGCCGAAATCAATGCAATATAATCGCATGCGCTAAAAATTTGCATTTGCGCACCAAACATAAAACTATGACGGTACAATTCTTTGATGTTATGTATCAGAGGGATATATGTACGTTCAAGTACATATACATACAACATACATACATATGTTTGAACAGAGTGGTAATAAAGATAAAGCAAACACAATGAAATTTGATCTGTGTTGTTGGACTTTAATTTTTAAGATTAAATGTAATTAAAAAGAAGTGTTGATGAAATATATATACATTTAAAGACATAAAACAATATGTATGTACATTAGAAAGTTGGAATATAAAAATGATCAAAATAAAAGAGTATGGTTCTATGCTGATGATCAGAAATATAAAACTATACTGACTAAAACGATAAAGATTAAAGATGGTTATTAAGAATATAATTAATTTGTTGTCAAATAATTTGATTTTCTACGTAGAGGATAGTTTAATTTAGAATTGTTATTATTTTATATGTTAACAATTTTATTATGAAAATAACAAATCTTGATATGCACTTACTGATTAGAAATTCCACCATGCATAAAGGTAATGATAATTCAAAATTTTTTATTTTATTTTTTTGTGTGAGTTTTCATTTGAATAGGAAAAAAAAACTAAAGTAAAGATTTATAAGATTATTAAACTAATCGTTTAATTTTTTTTTTGTTCACATCAAATGACAACGATATCTCTCACACGAATCAACGAAGCGCGTTCAAATTCGGCACCAATGTATGAGTTTAGTTTTTCTTAAACCGAGTAGAACGATTAAAATTTAATAACCGTTTCGTGTTTCCTTAAACCGGGTAAAACGATAAAATTTAACAACCGTCTGTAGTCGGTTATAATGGTTAGAGGGTTAAATATTTAAAATAAAACAAAAATCAACTGAGCTGCCCGTATAAACGATAAATTGATAAAACTGTGCTTCATATTTATATCAATTGATCGGTAATTTTTGCCTTTTTAAGTATAACATATAGACAATTATAGATAAATTATTAAAGAACACTTCCAACCGTCGAAATATTTTTTTTTATATCACTACAACCTCACATACCTACCACCTTCTCATATCACTTCACTTATCACACAGAAATCTAAACGGAAAAACAAAAATTTTTCACAATATTAATAGCTAAAAATATCATTTTCATTTCGTTCTCTAACGACATACACCCTATGAAAAGTCCTTCGGGTAGAACGGTTCAGCTGGCACATACCCGTCGGTTTTGAATCGTGGCAGCATCCAGGCAAGAGCAATGCAATCGATTTTAGTCAGGTGTAGTCTGTGCTTGAGAACGGTTGGGAAAAACACTAGCAGTGCAGAACACACACAAATAAATAAAATAAAATAAAAGAATGTTTGATTCTGAGTAAAATTCTGAATTTTTCACAGGTGTAAATGAACACTAACCATAAATATGTTGAAAAGTTATGTGTTTGCATAAATGTGTTATGGTCGAACAATTTCAACAATAATTTGCCGCATCACTGCAAAAGCTATGTGCACGATTTCCATGTGTGTGAAAAAATAAGTTAAGAGCCAACAAAAAAAAAAAAAAAAACAAAAAGAAGAAAATCCGAGAAAAACAATGGAAAATTAAGTGTTTCGCGACATACATGTTCCAGAGATATGGGGGAGTGCTGTCTCAGATAGGAAAAACAAAAATGAACAGGCGGGGCCATAAAGCTGATTTATGTCCTTTTTATGGTGGAAACCGTTTGTCGTAATACTACATTATTATAGTAAGACTCTTTCTGCTCTCGCCATTTCACCCTGATTGATTTAGCTGGAGAAAAGTGAGTTATAAATTTAAAAATCAAAAAATAATTGATATTTCATTGAAATTTTATATACATATAGCAGCAATATTTTTCTCGATGTATGTATTTGGAACCTAGCTTCTATATATATATAATTAGAAAATTTAAATTTACAAAATTTTCCCACGCACACTAATTAACTTAACTCTTCATCATATACGAGTATATAACTGTGAGAAAATTCTTACTATTTTCAATTTAAGACACGGAAAATTCACGCCCTTCGTTTGCCATAAAAATATATTATTTATCGAATCGAATTCAGATGAAAAACATTTTTTTTGGATGAATTTTCCGTTTTCCCAAATTTTTTTTTTTTCTACCGTCACAACGCAACATGGCTGCTGCTTAGGAAATAAAATAGAATTTAATCGTATATGATGAGTTTTTCATAGAAAAAAAAAAATTGTATTTCTATTGTCTCCATTTCATATACATATATATATGTATACGTATAATCGGTGAATATGGTGTTCCGTTTGTATCCGCTATCTAATGAGAAAAACTGGTAGCGGCAAAAAAAAAGCTTGCAAGAAATCTATGACGCAAGCATTTTGTATATTTGAAAATTTATTACGTCGGTCTTTCAACCAAACTTTGCAAATATCGACGTCATTGATATTAACCTACATTTTGCTAGTGTAACCTGGAGGAATTTTATGTGAATATTATATTGATGTTTCATAATATAATGGTTCGGAAGTAGGGAAATAATTAATTTTAATTAGTTTTATGGCCACGAGATAGTTTTTGAAATGCTATTAAACTGTGTTACGTACAGATTAGAATTAGAAGGTAAATTGGAACAGGTAATTCGATTTTACTAGTATACGTATATGTATAAAGTAAATTTTCCATTAAAAACATTTTTTTTAGGTGCTATCAAATTGTGAGCATACGAGTACAATTTTTTTGCTTATGCAAATTTTAAACAACATGTTGTCAATAAAAGTTCAAAATAACCTTAGGCATTTTATAGAACATTTATTATAAAGGCATTATAAAGGCTTTTTTATTTTATTTATAGGATTTCTCTTTGACCCATTATGCTGTAATATTTCAACTATTGACCCGATCATGTTTTAAAAGAATTAATATCTATCAACAAAATAAATATTTTGAAGTCCTTCATAAATACATCCGATATCCTATTATAAATGTATCTCCTTACATTTTTCCATATGTACAATGTACATACCTATATATATATAGATAGATATATAAACTGTGCACTCACATAAAATATTATTAAATTGTGTACCCGTTCAATTATCCTATGCTACATTTCATTGTAATAATGATGCGAAAAATTCTTTCATAAATTACTCACTGCAATTTTCTTTCGGTTCATTTGAATTTTCTTTCAATTCTTTTATTTTAGATAAGACTTTTCAACTCTATTTTATCGGCCATGTATGTACTACATAATATATGTATAGATATTATACAGCATAACAAAACTGCCAGTGATGTAGGTATGTACATATGAATTGTCTATTCATGTATATAGGCATGGATATATCTATCTATCTAAATGTTGATAGAAATGTACATATATATGTATGTATGTACTTGTACAGTACATGTACTTCTACATACATAAATAGTTTTCGATATAGCCACAAAGAGCAGCCAGCATTATTTTTGCATGTTGAAATAATGTTCATTCATGATCAAGCACATAAATACGGAAATTGCTCACTTTCACATGGAAATCGTTTGTGAGGAAACAATTTTCCGTAATCTTTTTTTGAAATTAGGAAGTATCTTGTTTGAGCCAGTAATTTTAAATATTTTATTTTTCACTGTAATTGCAGCAATGCATGTACGTACATATATTGGGCGTAATTTTACATTTGCACTATGTAATGTAGGGACGATGTTAGACAATCAAAGGAAATTGAATAATTTGCCAAAAAAATACTATCTCTCTTACATTTTGATGAGTTTATTTATTTGATTTAATGCAATTGAAAGGATTTACATATGTAGCTGGTTGGTGTGAAACTTTATGGGAAAGTTAAAAGTTATTAATTTATCATATTTGCAATTTTCGGGAAATCGTGGGTGTTAAGTTGGTAAAAATAATAATAATCGAAATATTTAAAATTACTTTTTAATTTAGGGGAAAGAGGAAACACTATTAGAATAACTTAAATGGATGAGTCTCAAGAATTCGGTGCTTTTCTAGGAACAAATGATTAGCCTATTCACTAAAAATATGTCTGCCAACTATGCTTAATATCCACTTCACAAAATTAATTTCACTACACATATACAAAGTGCTAATTTGATTGACCGGCGTTATCTTTGGCACTATATTATTAATATTTCAATGATTTACTTGGCAAAAGTTATTAGAATATATTTACGTAGGATTGAGATTTAATAAGATTGTAAATGTCTCATAAAATTTGTGTGAGGAAATTTTAGAGGTTCAGTTGTGAACAATGTGTTGAGTAAAATAGAATTTTATACTTCAACGTTATTATAATTTGTGTTGTTCGTATACGCATTTCATAGTAGTGGCAGTTGAATTGTGGATGGATTTGTTTATGTGCTGTTTTTTCGACCAATAAAATTTATTTCCGTAAACAAATACTTATATATAAAAATAAAAAAACATTGAGTAAGCTTGTGTTTATTATATATTTATATTTATTTATAGTTAATCTAACCCAATCTTCTGTGTGTAATCTTTAAAGTATTTAAGTATAACATGAAGAAGAATTAGAAAATATACAATGTAATTTAATAAACAATATGAAACGGGCACTAAATTTTATCAATATTACGTTTGTATTATATCTAGCTCATATAGTGTTTGGAGGATTAAGGACACAATCTGAATTTCTTCAGCGCCAACTTGGTATACCATAGTTTTCGGGCAGATAGGGCTTTTATTTGAGAGAAGCAATCAGAAATTCTTATAGGGCTTTTTTTAAACTAATATTTATTCGATTGTTGCGCTTTAACGCTTGGCTACAGATTTTTCTTATTAATGACTTTTATCAATTTTTTTTTTTCTACAACAAATTATTAAAATGCCTAAAAATGATATAAAATTGATTGTAGCGCTATAACGGCCGTTATTCTCTATTCAGAATATATTTCTAGTACTTAAATAAAAAAATATATAATACGATATTAGGTACAAATTACTTACAGTAAAATTTTACTCCTCTTTATCCAATATGCCTTGTTCAATTGCTCTAAAAACTAATAGAGTTCTTACTCTCTGTTAAAATTTCAGTACACATTTAACGAATTTAATTATAAACTCTATATCAAAGTTAAAACCTTCATTAAAGCTACTTTTATACCAGGTGTAACAAAATATGGGTAACCCCTAGTAATAATGTACGTAAAGCATTGTTTCAACAAAATACTTATGGCTCTGTTTTTTTAGCACCGTGGCCGTGTTTACATAAATATACAACTAATTATTACCCGAAATGTATTTAAATTAAAAAATCAAATTCATCAGGATCAAATAAATAAAATGGACGGAACGCAATTTTGGACACTTTTTTTATGATGTAGGTACAGCAGAGAGACGCCAAATAATACTGTGCGTATGATCCCTTTACGATTTTGCATCATCAAAATGGTCTGTGCATATATGTAGTTAGTAAAATTTCGAAATTGTCCTAAATATAGGTTGCTACGAGTATATCATTTAGGGAGATATATAAATATATTTTGTCCTATATTGTAATAGATAGATATGTATATTGGAGCTACTTTTACAAGTTACCTACATTTTAATAACTGTTAATCAAAATAATTTTTTCTTAGATATAAGAATCGTATACTTAACTAAAAATCAACCAAATTGTACATCAAATAATATAATTGGTATATTTTATTTGTTTCAGCCATTTAATTAAGAGTCTAAGATGGGCACAGGTCATTTCTTATGGATTTTTTACTTGGCATGTTTATGTAGCGCGTCTCTGTAAGTATATTTTACATGTTCCTTATTATTTTTATCCTAAAAGCTCTAAATGAAACAATAACTTATTTAAATATATTATGTGAATTTATGTAAAATAACCATATTTCATAATAAGCAGTGTATAAAGAGTTGATTGTTATTTTTCAAGATTAGTACCTACTATTTATACATTTTCTTGGCATAACTTAATGTGCAACAAATTACTGAAATTATTTATTTTTATTATTATAGAAATTTTGAACTCTCAAAAAAAAAATCCCTTTTTGGATCCCTTTTAACAAGAACAAAACTAAGCGTTGTCAAATTTTGGATTTTGAATTCTTCCACAGAACTGTCCTCTCGTATATAATTATTAATTATTGTAAATTGTAAATTTAAAAAAAAAAATTATTATATAACTTGGTGTCAGGATGTGTCATTTGTTACTATGGTCAGTCCAATTTTCCATTTTTATATATAAAATATACTAAATTACCACATATTTATTGATATCTTAGATTTTTCCTTACCCCTTATCCTTATCGTTTTGTAAGGATTACTAAAAATAAATTAATGTTCAGAATTTTTTTTGTTATATTTATTGATGTATGCCAATCTAAAACATGTAGACACAAAATATTTAATCTATTTCTTATATTACATTATTTATGGAAAAATGTCAATATTTCTTAACAAATAATCTTATATTTCTTTGTATACGATTATCGGAACAAATGGTTCGACAAGAGTATATTAAGCATGATATGAAATACCGGAAAAATCAAACAAAGAGGAGCATTTGTCGGATAAAATATTCATTTTATATTTATAATATACTTAAAAACGTTTGAAAAATATTTTATTGAAAATTATTATGTAATGTAGAGAACATTTTAATAAATATTTTCCTTTATTGAAAATAAAATCTTACTCCTACGATATATAGGTAGAATAATGGATAATATCTGCTGTAGACTATTGTACATAGTTTCTTGTTTAAATATCTCAATATAGAAAAATAATATGTTTGAATTGAATTTTCTTGGAATTGAAATTTGTTTAAAATGTATTTGTTATTTATTTTCAATGAAAATAAAATATACTTATGTATTTAAAGAAAAAATAAAGAAAAATAAGTGGATTTTAAAAGATAATAAATTTTAATAGAATTAGGCCAAATCCCTTAAAGACGTTGATAATAATGACATAGCTAATGGTATCAAAGTTGTTCATGTTCAAAATGATTAAAACAATGATTTTGGAATTATCTGGAGTAATCGTATGACAATACTAAATCTTTGTCAATTTCAACTAAGATATACTTAGTTATTAGATTCTGAGTTTGAAATACATGTCAAGCGCACATATCTTGTTAGAAAAGTGTTCTGTACACTGTACCTACAAATTATCTCTATTGACTGAACATTTGTATTATTTTGACCAAAAAGTTAATGATCAATTTAATCAGTGGACCAGCTCAATGGTAACAGAATCATATGATAATTATAGAAATGACATTACTTCAGTGGGTTGCCTTCGCAGGTTCAAGATCGACTAATGAGTTAACTTTACTGTTTTCTCAGGTCGACACTTTAGACTTAAAAACAATCTTATAACTGGCAATATTTCAAAAATATGGCGAAGTTGAAATGTCGATCATCTGAATGGTTTTCGTAAAAAATAAAAAAATTACTTGTCCATAAAAACTGAGTCGGACATAAATAACAATTGAGTAAAAATATAATTGAAGATTTGTATACAAAGGGCCCAATCGGACTGTCTGTTTAGTAATTCATAACAAAAATCCCAATCCACTTTAATTCTATTTTAATAATCAATTTTGATCCAACAAATTCAATTTTTAAAAATTAATTTAATTTAATTTTTTTTCTAGAGCAAACAATGCCAAAATCAATTTTCGAGAAAAGGAGAAGAAAGTTTTGGATCAAATTTTAGGTCAAGGAAAATATGATGCCCGTATTCGTCCATCAGGAATTAATGGAACTGGTAAGTTAGCATTCAATTTTCAAATCTTATATAATAAATTTTATCCACTATTGGACACTTTACTTACAAACAATCACACTAACATGAAAACACACACATTCGAACTATATATGAATGAAATTAATGTTCATTCTTATTGATAAATATACATAATCACGAATATTTCAAATTTATTAGTCCCACCTACTAATAGAACTTGAAAATTACTTTATTGCAATTTAGTTCCAATTTTTTTTTAATAATAATATAATAAAGAATATCTACAATAAAAAAAACGACTTTAGAAAATCTAATTCTCAATTTAAAAAATATGAAGTGCTGAATTTTTGCAAAGAAAAAAAAAAAATCTACAGAACGGAAAAATCTAAATCGCCATAAATACACTTTCTATTAAATTTTTCTTGAACTCTAACCTTTCATTATGGTCTACAAAGAAAATTAATAAAAATGGGAATGAGTCATTTAAGGTGGCCATTACTTTCGGATTTTTTTCCCCTCATCATATAAACGTAGGTATAGGCTATAGAATATAGGTATTCGAAAAGCTCTCCTCGTCTAAGCGAATAATAATCATTAAGTACCCAAGCACTGAAACATTTCCAGTTAAATCAGATTATTTATTTTGAGTTTAAACATTATTAAGGTTTTTTTTTTACTGGTTCGCAATTTAGGGTGAGGGGACGATGTTTGAAATTATTTTAAATTTTCCAACAAGTATGCTTTTTGTAAATGACATTTAGGTAAAATATATTTCCGTAGACCGTATACCATAGACCTATATAGAGGTAGGTACACATTGAGCTTTTCAGTTAAAAATAAAATTGCTTTATTTGTTAATAAATTAATTATGAGCCCGCGCGTATATTTGTATACGTGTACCTACTTTATTCAATCTATCTGAAGCGGAAGTGAATTGGTCCTTCGTGTAAATGCTGTGTATAACATTTAGATTAGGTTTACGGAATATCGGATCGAATAATGGGCGAAATTAATGCCAAAGAATGGCGTATAATTGAAGGGGACCGTTTTTTTTTTTTTTTTAATTGTATACATTAATTCCTGAACATTGCGGAATGTTTTATGGAAATTAAGAGCCTTTTTTGAATTAGGTCACAATGGGAGGAATATCTGCTGACGATGTGTACATGATACACGTGTCGTATGATGTGGCTAAACATCAGTTATTAGTTATTTATTGGATAAGAAGTGGTAATTTTAATGAATAAGATTAAATATAGATACAAGTGTAGAAAAATACGAAAATAGACAGTTTACGGAAAATAACGTCGACAACTGCTACTTTTAGTATAGACCTTTAACTAAGAACGCAATATTGCTGCAAATTTAAGCAATAATAGATTGTTTTTGTTATTAACTTTATGGGCGGTATTATTTTTGAATCGTAGTAGAAAATTTAGGTTAAATTCAACGAAATAACACCTAATAAATTTTTCTAAGTAATTTTAATACTAACTATAATCAAATATTTAGAAAATATCGTAAGTTTTATTTTGTAAAATATACATACGACAAAAAAGTACCTACTAAAGTTAGATGCATATTAATTCACTCACTTTAATCAGAATAATATAATGAGATATATTTAAAAACAACTATCTATTTATGTTTGTATATACCAGTCACGAAGCTTGCTAACATAAAATGGAAAGAGTTCTCCCATAAACAAATGTTCAAAAGCACTTAGGTATCAATCAATTGAATGGAATGGATTTTTAAATCATATATTTACAAAACCGAATATGTTACCGTAAAGGAATACGCATTTTTGCGAGAGAACAAATCACTCTAAAATGAAATATTTTTAATAAATTTGATTTTTGTTTAAAAGATCTCAAAAAATTCTAGTATATATATGTACATCCGTCATTAAAAAATATACGCTTCGTGCCTGGTATGTACTAAAACAATATACAAATAATTTTTTTTCCTAATAATAATAATAATAAAAAAAAATCAAAATATTTTGCATAAATTTAGTTTAAAACAAGTAAAACCATTTTGCAAAAATTAGGCCCGGCAATTGTCAGAATCAATCTTTTCGTTCGAAGTATAGCAACAATAAGCGATATTAAAATGGTAAGTTCCTTCAGTAATGTTTGTTTGGCAAAATTGCAAACAACAACAAAATCGTTTTAGTGCTGGGTAATGATCTCTATCATACCACACTTTTTTTTCACTGCTCTATTTTGTATTACTTAAAATTACAAAAATGGTGCTTTTTATTTGTCTCTTAGGTTTTTGATCTTTGCTTAAATTAATTCATATTGGCTGTGAAAAAATAAAAAATAAAATAAAAATAAAAATATGTCATTCATCTTATTAACGAAATAAACATTTACAAAGTACGATCTTTCCCAGCACTGATCGATCATTTTACAATCCTCTGATTAATATGCAAATTAATAGTTAATTTATTGTTGCTGCCCTTTTGGCCGTTTTATTTTTGACTTTAACTTAGATGTATTGCAAATTGTTATATTACCTTTAGATTACTAATAAAACCCTTTGTTATTAATAATGTACTTTACATAAAAGTTCAGCCATTTACTAACTATAAGCTCGAATTCATGTTGCATTTTGGTAAAATTAGAAGTTTTGTTTTCATATAATTTAACAACAGATATACAATAGATTTTTTTTACATTATAAATACTAAAAAAAAAAGAAACATTTCGTACTCAAATACAAATTTTAATATAGACATAATTAAAAACAATCTTTAAATTAATAACTGATATTTTTAAAACACTTCTTTCTATATTAAACAATATAAAACATTATTCTTACTTTATAGGTATTTTCTTAATCTTAATTTTAAATGAATTACCTATCTGTTAATAATTTTCAAGTTGCTAGCTAACAATACTTTGACTATGTTAAGTATTTATCGACATCTAAAAGAAATTATACAAAATTCCTTCTACAATTGATTAGACAAATTGAATTATTCCCAAATTACCTTAATTTGCTTAAAATCTATCATTTTTAATTTTAAATATATTTTTTTAATGAAGATTTTCAAAGATTTTTTAAATTATTAACAATTTTGTTTTAAATGATTGAACAAATTAAATATATTTGATACAGATAAATACTACAGATGAGAAGCTATTAATAATCTACTAATCTAATTAATCGGAGTAACTAATACAAAATTTAAAATATTTTACATTCATAATCTTTAATTAATCCTTAAAGATGATTAATTATTAAAAAAAATATTCTTTTAACACCACTACATACATATATATTACTGTAAAATATTTGTTATGACATTTTGATTACTTGTTTTGAAATTAAAATGTCGACAATAATTTTTCAGTTTATTTTGAAACGCTGCACCACAAAACATATACATACATACACCCAGTTACTTACAATTCTGAATAATTGGTACAACAGAGAGAGAGTTCAAGTGCGAGTGAAAATGTTTGTAAACAAGAATTAATCATTTTTATCTCTTTTGAATCAGTGCCATGATTTTTTGTTTTTTTTTGTGTTAAAATTTTGTAAATTCTTTTTGTTTATTTAACAAAAAATTGTAAGTACTATTTTTCACAAATGCTGAAAACGAATGATATAGATTTAGATGTACATAAATATTCTGTCATTGCTGTAATCGGAAAGTCTTCTTTTTCGAATTTATTTTAGTTTAAAAATAAACTTAAAATGTCCCAAATAACAATTTTACTTATTGAGATTTGATAACTACAGATGGTGTATAATAACAGATTGGACACTGCCTGGCGACTTTTTCGTCCGATAAAAGTGGCGATTTAAACGAAAACAGGCAAAATTTAATACAAATATTTTATTATAAATGTAATTGTTAATAAAAAATAGGCATCAAAGTACACCAGAAATCCATTTTTGAAAATAATAAAATGACTGTATGAATGCATGTAACTTCTGGAAGAAAATCGTGTTTTCGAACAAAAAATTTTACTTTCGAATGTTAGTGAAACCATTTTGTGTTTAATTTAACTCCATATGCACAAAAATATGTTAATTTTGTCAAAACGATAATAATACACTAAAGTTAAGTCGACATAAATGATAGATAATCCAAAAATCTCAAAATATTTACAAAATTCAAAAAACTTTTTAACCGAAATTCAGTAAGCGATCTGTTATTA
>JANSTT010017579.1:0-16525 GCA_026745375.1 Platyura marginata
CTCTCTCTCTCTCTCTCTCTCTCTCTCTCTCTCTCTCTCTCTCTCTCTCTCTCTCTCTCTCTCTCTCTCTCTCTCTAGAGATTAGAGTAGGAACGAAGTCAGGCTAATTGGTCTATAATCCCCTGATTTGGCGTGATCACACCTACCAGCTTTGGAAATGAAAACTCTCTAAAGAGATATTTCACTGTATTAAGTAAATATGACCTTTAACAAATGATTTCAAAAATACATAATATGAGGACTTGAAGACTTGTCGCACTAATTCGCATTTCTAATTGTTTCATTGTTAATGTAATAGATAGAAACGCTTATTCTATTTATAATATTTAATTAAATAAACTCTGTCTGGTCGACAATATCATAAATATACAAATTGTAATACTTCATGCATACATTGTATATATGTATGTATGTATGTATATACATACCATCAAAATACGATGTGTAATGTCTGGTTAGTAGTTCTTTACTTAGAAAATTGATTATGTCATTCTCTGTGGGCACATAACTCTATGTCAAAGATCTCTCGTTTTCTGACTTAACAAATGAATTTTTGTCATAATATGGATGCTTAAGTCTGTCAACGAAGTACATTATTCTAGAAAAAACAAATAAAAATGTTATTTAACTACATCAATTTTTTTAATGAAATAATATAATATTATTGTTGGGTTTGATGCCAAGGACGATTAAGGATTGCGAATAATAAAACGTACGAATTAATTAAAGTAACGGTTTGTAATAAATTTAAAATTACGCTTTAAAAAATCTAGAAATAGCACAAAAAAATCATAATCACTAAAGGTAGAAACAAAAAAATTATTTTTGTGTTTTATAATTTAGTCGGCATTGGAAATTTTATGTAAATATGGAAGTGTCAAGAAAAGATTAATTTATGCAAGAAAGAGATAATTCTCTTCTCTTGAGGACCACTTATTAAAAAGGAATTTGGTGCAGGGCAAAATCCTTCCAGGACAAGGAGAACTCTGTCAGGTTAGATTTATAAAAATTATTAGGGGGGGCCTTTTCGCGTTTACCGAACGATACGCCTAATTGAATATATTATGTAAGGCTATTGACTAGCCTGTCACAATTTTATTTGAGGCGATAATTTTCGCATTTGTGACAGGAGATAATTGCATTGTTATACGTAGTCTTCGTAGCCCATTGCACATTTCTGAGGTGAGTATTCTGTAGTGTTACTGTTTCGACGATTGGATTATCAAAGAATCCTGATGTTGTATGAAAGACTGACATTGTTTTAGGAAGTGTGCAACAATTTTATTACTTTCTCAGTGTCAAATAAAACTGCAATTTTTCTGCATTTTGGTATTTTTGTAATTTTTGTGGAAAAAAATATACAAAATATTTTTATAGGTTTTCTTCCGTATGTTTAGCTTCTTTTAAATTTTTGGAAAATTGCAAAAAAAATTCAAGTTTAAGTTTACGTCACTCCAGCGTTAATTAAAGAAGGAAGAAAAATACATGATTTCTCGTATTTGGTTTACGTGATACCAACTATGGTGCAATCGAAAACAGGCATAATAAAAATTTTTAAGAAAATTTTATCACAAAAAAAAAACAAAACTCTTGAAATTCATTCCAAAATATTTTAATACAGTTTGTTCCTTTAAAATTAGTTTTTTCTTTGTATGTTCATTTTCATTGTCAACGATTGTCTTAGACATGAAAATAACTACTAATACAGAATGTAAGTAATACATTATTTAGCATATTTATAAACGACAGTGTACATAAATTTTATAACGTTTTTAAGATTTCCCTGAAGATGGTACCATAGTTACCAAAATGTCGGAGAATAAATAGAGATTAATGAATCAACATTTCATTATTTTTAATTAATGAAACCAACACTGACCGAAAAGCCGACTAAACAACTAACAAGAACAACTAAGAAAAATAATGAAGTTCCATAGAAACTGAGACTGAGTCGTCGGTTCAAAATATTTAAGGAGATGGTTGATTTAAAGGTACTTGACTTCTTCATTTCTAATATAAATACAATAGAGACTAGAAGAACATATTTCATTTCACTAGTTATTCAGCTAGTTATTCAGCTAGTTATTCCCCAGACAAATTAACAGCTAGTTATTCCCAAACAAATTAGATCTTACATGACCTCTATTAAGTTAAAAAATATCAAATTAAATTTGATGTAACCATTTTTCATTCAATTGAATTGAAATAGACAAGCTTTTGCTACCATTCATTCTACAATAAATACTAACGAAACAGTAATCAGTAGACAGAATCGGGCTGCGTAAATTTTTGTACGGTGAACTCAATAGAAAGCAATAAAACACTGCAGACCATCGAAACTATCAAATATTGGCCATGACCTGGATAATTTACAACGAACCAATGGATATTACATAAAATGATTTAATATGGAGTTATATTGGTTTTTCATTTACATTTTACGCTATAATAGTAAATGTTGTATATACATATGTATGTGTACGTACAACTGTATACCTACCTACTGCAGTCAAACCATATAAATGGCATGTTGCATAATTAATTAATGAAAACCTTCTTTATATTATATGTATCTAGATATTTCGAATTTTGCATAATACATTGTAGTTATAAGGTACAATTTAAGTGTTTTTGTATGTAATTAAAGGAAATTTGTGTTATATTCGAGCCAGAAATTGAAAATAGAATTTTTTAATATATATACATATAATAAAGGGTTAAATGAAATATGTATATAGTATAATTAGAAAATTGAAGCACTGGCGGAATAGATGAAATTCTTTTAAGTAAAATATTTAATCCATAAAACTCTGTACAATAAATGGAAAACATTTTATGCATAGGCACGTATGAACTCAATGGATGCACTACTCAACTGTTTATAACCAAATAAGCCAATTAATCAATCATCATGAAGTGGTGCAATATGGCCCCTCCTGAAGGGTCTTCACCTAAATCAACTTCATGTCACTTTCATAGAATTTTTAGTTAGTCGAAAGGTGGCATATTTTTATACACGTATGAGCACAGCTTCAAATGGCATTATAACTTTTATACGGAATTTGTAACGCCCCTTAATATTCAGCGTCTTTCTCGTGAAATTTTAAGTTGAAATAAATATGACCGTCCGTAATCAAATAAAATGTCTAAAAATTTGAACCAAATCGAACAAGGTATAGGTTCGGTGACCATCCTCCGTTCTGTATTTCCGGGAACAGTTCTGTATTTCAGAATTTTTTAAGATATACATCCCGTATTTGCATATTAATTTTTTTTTGCTTCCTGTATACTGTATATGAAATATAAAAGAGAAGCGTTGGTTTCATGTTGAAATTTTCGATTTTTCGTGTTTTCTCCTGAAGGTTTTGCAACAAAAAAATGCAAAAAAAATGTTGGTTATTAGGATCGCTCTCTCTCGCTCGATCGTTGGGATGATAACTTAAGAACGCGTTGAGCTTGAATTTTTTTTTTTTGATTGATTAAATTAAAAAATTAATTATTATGAATACAAAAAAGCTCTTATTTATTGTAGTGCATATGAAGGTGTGACGATTATAGCCAATTGTTAACCCTTATAGCAGCGGTTTTTAATCTTTTTTGCACAACGACCCCAATTTTATGGCGACCCCATTTATGTTCCTTCATATGTACATAACACATTAAAAGACCTAAATTGAACGATCTATTGCGACGCATTGCGATTTTCTGTCATCTGTCATTGAACTATTTAGCCCAAATTTTTTGAGTAAATGATTAAAAACCCTAGAAATTACAAAAATTGATACCAGGGCCATAACGGTAGGTCGCGAAATGTTTTGGTCTATGAATGTAATCTCAATTTGACAAATCTCAACGTCAATATATATCGCTTTCCCTATTCAAAAATTTTGATATTTTTTGCTGTTTGTGTGCTATTATAATTCCCACCTTCTTTTTTATCTCCGATTTCGCTCCCATAAATATAGTCACCAATCACCATATAGGTATAGGAAACCATTCATTTACGCAAAAATTCAAATGCCCCACCCTCTACCTAGCATCTTAAAGTTATGCATAGAGTTAGTCCAAGTGGTACAATTATCTCTAATACTGTGTCTATATCATTGAAATGACTCATTCATTAGTAACGGTATACTGAAATATTTTTATAGATTTTATTGCCTACCATTTGATATGGCTGAACTCATTTGACTGTGCTAGAAGCATTTTATTAATTTTATAAATAAATTACTAATTGCTCATAACATTTTCATGATGTAAATACATTTGAAACATTGTCATAAAAGCATATATGTATGTATGTCTATGTATGTATATAATATAACTATAAAACAATGGTACACACAAAATTGTTAATGATTTTATGCTAATCCATATGGCAGGTATGTACATATAGGAAAATAAACATTGAACAATAACAAACAGCAATGCAAAAGCTCTAAAATGTGTCGCCGACACAACAATAATAATAATAATAATAATACAATATTTATTATGTAAGTCAATTGCCTGTATTAAAATGATTCATTTCACGATATTTAGTAGCATTTCATGATTGTGTACTCGTAAGCTCTAGCTTTGTAATGTTATAAGAGAGTGCTGGGCCTGGCTATACGTAATGGAAAACAATTTACAACAACTTATTGATGTATGTATGGATGTATATTACCGTAAATACTATCGAATATACTTATAAAATAATAATTTACGTAACAATCTTGATCATTGCCTAGCTAGGCTATGATTGTGTTAGCTATTGTTCAGTTATTCAACAAAATTCAATAAAATTAAAACGAAAATAAGTATTTATTTGCTTAGAAGCGCGCGCGCGCACCTCTCTTCATATCGAAAAAAAATCAACAGATTCCAACACTGTGATTAGATTTATTTATTTTTTGTTATATTTCATTGTTATGTAATTAATAATTCATAATTGCCATGAATTCAACGACGACGTCGATATAAATGCTAATAAAACTGCTCATCGACCTTGGAAATACGATTTGAGATTTTTTTTTTTTTTTTGGGATTTGGTATTGGCAATAGCCGAAATATTATGATGATCTCAGGTGAACTATACATACACATCACACGAAAACGTAATTTTCAAAATTAGAATTGAGATTATTAGGTCGATATTGATATGAATGGGTGAATGAAATAATTATGAGAAAGAGACACATTGACATTGAGTAGATAATGAAAGTAAAACGGAATACTGTGATTCTTTAGCCAATCAAAGCACTGAAAGGAAAATACTTAATAATAATGAACTCAATAATGAATACGTTTTGAATACTTTTGTTTAAACAATTCCGATGGTACATGGTAACGTTGATTCGTCATGAAGTTATTGAGTGGAAAGATCGTATTAAGAAATTGTCTAGATAGTCGATAGACATTGAGTTCTCCCTTTAATCGGCCGTATCTGTAACTGAAGGCTCAAAGATTACAATCATACAGCTATTGAAAGTGTAGTAAAAAACTTCCATTGTACGGTTATGAAATGGGATTGACAGATATCTGAACAATTACTAGGAGAATATAGAAAATAATGTAAGGGGTTCTTCTCAATAGAAACGGCATTATTAATTTATTTTTTGCATATAGTGAGTGCATAAGATTTATAACGTTTGTTAATAGTGCTCCTGAAGATGACAACATATTTGTCGAAACGTCGAGAATAAATTTCTAATAATGAAAAACTGACCGACAAGCCGTTTCTATTGAGAAGAACCCCTTACATAACACACAACGGTCGATAAAAACTAATCCAGAAAATAGAAAATAATTTTTAAAATCTTTCTATATTTTAAAATTTATTATTGCAATCCTTAATTATTATTATTACATATACAATAAATTAGTCTATACTTTAGTTCCAAAAATGAGTAAGTGACTGGTCTACTGCAGTAATACTTGGTGTGATTACAATAAAAATAAAACGAAAGCTTTTAACTTCATGAAGAAGTGGCAGACTTCAGCGCCGCAAAAGAGAATATATTTAGCAATGCTATTCTAGATGCAATGACCCAGCAGAATGTTGACCTTGGAAACGATCTAACTTTCATTAAAGAGACCAAATTTAGGCACTAATTCAAGGATTCCATAACTATTTTGGAAAAGTATAATAAAGATAGTAATTTAATTATTAATTAAGTGTGCATATTAGCTGGCCACTCGACAGCAAATCCAATCCTAGTAATATTATGCAAAAAAAAAATGATAATTTATAATGAAAACATTGATTATTATTTGTTTTATCTATAGTATTATTTTTTACATACAGATTTTGTCTATTTAAAGAAATCATTTTTGTTACCTAAACAAACTTTGTTACTTAATTTTTAGTAAAAATATAAATAAGCATATTGAAAAAATTGTATAAACAAATTTATTAATTCTTTTTTTACATTTCGATGTTCTTACAAAATTGTTTGTCCGCGTTATCTTATTCTTAATACAAATTTATCATATTAAAAAAATTCAATTTATTAATACTGTAAAAATTTTGTTAAACTAAAAACGAAATAGATATTCTCATTCAACATAATCAATTTTTTTGTTAGCCGAAGTTCAACAATAAGTTGTTTTTTTTTATTGATAAGAATAAATATTTTTTTGGGTGTAACGCAATGGTCGCTGAACTAATAACAAGTAACTCTTTTGAAAAATTGACAAATGAAAAGTATTAAAAATGAAATTAATTCTATAAATAAGTTAGTTGAAGTAAATCAAAATATTAATTATCTACGTACCTCTATAAATAAAAACTGCATTAAGTGGCGCCCAACATGGGGCTCATTATTAGTGCGTAATATCAAATAGCAAAGCGATTACTTTAGAACACTGAGGAAATAGCTATTTAAATATACAAAATAAAAGAACTTTGATAATATTTTTGGTAACTAATTATGTGGTTTTGACACCAAAAATTGAACACCTTACGGCGTTTTATATAATATAAGACAAATGGCATACATACGAATTTATCGAAAAATATTAACTCAATAACAAGCTATGTAAATGTATGTATGTAAAAACAAATAAGCAAACTTAAAAACCAGTCATCATTGTCAAATTTGATAATAATCAATATTCTAATATTTATTGACGTGGAAAATACTACTTTTCTAAAAACATTTCAACTGCGATTTTATTACAAATCGACGTGATGATAAACTCAATCTACTGCTATATGTACGTACATAATACTTCGTGATATCCAACAATAAGCTTCCAACGGCCTATCACTGTCCAGATATCATATCAGCAAGTTTTTATTGTCAATTAAAACTTCAATATCAGTTAGTGTAGGTATAGTCAAGCACTTAATTTACCTGCATTTTGTACTTCCGTTTTATGTTTTTAATTTCAAGCTAGCTAGTTCCATACAGACAGGTAATTACTTCCAAAGGTACGTTAAATGGGGAAATGGAACTTGTTCGTTGTTATTGTTTGTCATTTTGCCATTTTTTTTTCTTCCATTTCACCTAATGTTATTCATTTGCGGTTAATGTTAAAATGTCATTATGCAAATTCTTAAATTACTAATTTGAATGAGAATGCCCACATATGTATTGTATTTAGTATATACTAAATAATGTATGTATGTATGTATATAATATACAAACGCATGGATACACATATATAGTGTTAGTATATTTGTCATATCACCAAGTCAAATATTGTGTATTTGATTTGACTAAATAACGATAATGTCATTATGTACTCGACAAATTATTTAACAATTTTCATACCTAAATATTGATGTATCGTGAAGATAATATTAGGTAAACGATAAAAATTGATTGTCCGGAATAGGGAACTGTGGCGGCTTGTTCGTTTAAGGTCAGGACGTCGTGTTAAATTTCCAAAAAAATTTGAGGATTTTGTTTAATTTTAGTATTTCAGTTTTTTGGTTTGTGTTTAATTGTTGCGTTGGCACTGGAAGGGGGTAATGTGGCGGCTTGTTCGTTTATTCAGGTTGATCATTTTATTATTTCAAGGAATCAAGTATTCCTGTTTCTGAATACTTTGTTCCTTGAAAGTTTTCATGAATCGAGTTTGCTGTTTTTAATGTGAGTTTTGATATTAAATATTTTTAATTTAATTTATCGTGAACCTTTGAACTATTACAACGTAATTGTTTTAAATCTGTTTTAGATTTCAAAAACTAATATTTTTATGTATTATTAATTAGATAATAAAAAAATAAAATTGTGTTAAATAAATAAATAAAGTTTATTATTAATACCAATTAATGAAGAAATGATATTGACTGGAAGTCATATCAGAGCCCTCTCTCTTCAATCGAGTGAAAGTCCCCCATAATGAGCTCCAAACCAAAATCCAAACAAACAATTTCTCCAACCCTTTCAATGTCAAAAAGTGCTGTTCATATAAAATTCGAATTAAGATCCATTATCTTTTAGATTCATTACTTCTTCAATTCAATCGCAGTGATAAAATATATGTAGAGTTGATAAATTAATATTTTAACGAAAAGAAGTTCATAAATTGAAAATTATATACAAGCTGATGAATTATTTAATATATATAAGTTGATAAAATTAATACTTAACAAATAGGAGTTCAAAATTGAAGAATTAATATTCAATATATACAAGTTGATAAAATAATTAATATTCAATATATACAAGTTGATAAAATAATTAATATTCAATATATACAAGTTGATGGAGTATTTAACGAAATAAAGTTCAAAATATTTAATATATACAGGTTGATGAAATATTTAGCATTTTATATGTACAAGTTGATGCAAAATTTAACGAAATAGAGTTCAAGATATTTGATATATACAAGTTGATGAAATATTTAGCATTTTATATGTACAAGTTGATGAAATATTTAACGACATAAAGTTCAAAATATTTGATATATACAAGTTGATGAAATATTTAATGAAAGAATTTCAAAAAATTTTATTAGTATATAGTACATTGATGTACAAGTTGCTGCAATATTTAACGAAATAGAGTTCAAGATATTTGATATATGCAAGTTGATGAAATATTTACAAGTTGATGAAATATTTAGCATTTTATATGTATAAGTTGCTGAAATGTTTAACGAAATAAAGTTCAAGATATTTGATAAATACAAGTTGATGAAATATTTACAAATTGATGAAATATTTAATGAAAGAATTTCTAAAAATATAGTCTATAGTACATTAATATATATGATATAGTTGATAAGTTGCTATTTAACATTTAATATGTACAAGCCGCCCAAACTTTATCTATACAGGCTAACAATATTTTGGCGGAAGAACGTTTTAAAATATAGTATATCGATACATGATAGCCAATAAGTAATATTCAATATTTAATATATGTAAGTCATAAAGAATATAGCGTTGATTAATTAGTAATTAATAATTAATATGTACAATGTTGTTAAGGTATTCAACGAAAGAAAATTCAAAACTCGTAATCACTATTTCCACAATTGATAAGGATTTTTCAATAAGAACTGTTCATTATATCCGACGTTGACCAAACGAATTAGAATATAGTATTTACCATATCCAAAATGAAGAATTAAAATTCAAACTGATGAAATATTTTGCGCAAACGAGTTAGAATATAGTATTTATCCTATCCAAAATGAAGAGGGTCCTTTAATAAAATTGTTTTTTTCAATAAAAATTGCTTTTATCACTAAAATTGGTTTTTTTTTTTTTTTTTTGCCTGATTGTTTTTTGTCGACTGCATGTTCTAGACGCAATTGTAAAATTAGTGTATACTTAGTGTATGCAAGGATGTTTTTTTAATAAAAATAGTTTTTTGTAAAAATAGTTTTTTGTAAAAATAGTTTTTTGTAAAAATAGTTTTTTGTTAACTAAGTATTCTAGATGCGGTTGCAAAATGAGTATATACAATGATGTTTTAATAAAAATTGTTTTTTCAGTAGAAATTGCTTTTTCAATAAGAGCTTGTTTTTTGTAGACTAAGCGTTCTTGACGCAATTGCAAGATTTTGTATATACAAAAATGATAGGAAATTTCAATATATACAAAGATGATAGGAAAATTTAGTATCCCCAAACGATGATAATAGGGAAATTTTAGTATCAACAACGATGATAGTAAAGCTTTCCAAATTTACTGCGAAAACCCTCAAAATTTACTGTGAAAAACTTCAAAATTCTCTCAACGCTACATTCTTTTGATATAAAAAGACGACTAACCTTATTGAAAACTTTTTAATTTATTTTCTTTTTCGGTTGCTGTTACTGGTTCTGCATCTAATTAGTATTGATTTCCATATTAGCTTCCCGCAACTGTTATCTAAGCAAATCTTTCTACAAAGTCCACACACAGTGGTAATCCTATTAGGATTTTCTTTAATTTTTAATAATTGGCGCAGAGCACCCAGAAATTATAAACTAACTGAAAAATCTTTGTGCGACTTTTCCAGATATTACCGAATCCAAAATCTATCGTCAAAACAGCGTTTCATGATTTGCAAAATTAGAAACAAAAGTTCAAATCAAAATTTGAGAAGTTCAAAATCAGAAGTTAATTTGTTATATCTTATAAAATATTCAGAATCAGAATTCAATCTGTTATTACAAAACCAAATAATTTTATGCTTTATAAGATTGGAAATAAAAATGAAAATCAAATACCTTGATCTGTAAGCTCAGGAATAAAAATTAAAATCAAAAACCTTGATCTGTAAGATCAGGGATAAAATTTCAAAATTAGCAATTAATCTGCTATATTATATAAAGTTACATCAATAATTATTACTATGTATTAACCGATATTTCCAGAATTTGATAGTAGGATTACTCAATGTCAATATAAAACTGAACGAATATTCAAATTTATTAGTAGAGTTAGATAATGCTAATACAAAATTATGTCAATGTTTACAGAATTTCATAGTAGAAATAATTAATGCCAACATAAAACTGAAAGAATATTCAGAATTTAATAGTAGAATCAATTAGTGTTAATACAAAACTGAAAGAATATTCAGAATTTATTGGTAAAAATGATTAATGTTAATATAAAACCGAAAGAATATTCAGTATAAAAATCGATCTGTTATTGCAAGACCGACAATTTTATGATCTATGAGATTAGAAGTAAAATTAAAGTCAAAAACCTTGATCTGTAGGATTAGGAATAAAAATCCAAAATAAAGCATTTCAAAATTATATACAGTTATATCAACAAATATTACGATGCATTAACCGATATTTACAGACCTTATTAGTAGAATTAATTAGTGCTAATATAAAACTGAAAAGGTATTATGCACTTATTATTAGAATTAATTAATGTTAACATAAAATTGAAGGAATATTAAGAACTATAGATCTTATGTATAGGTATCCTAGCCGATTTAACAATTCTTGACCATTCTGGACAGGATCGGATTGTCAAAATCTTTTTTATCTATTTATTAGTTTTCATATTAGTAACTTCCTTTTTTGGTTTTTACGCCAGTAATTTGTATAGAGTATTTTACTTTTATTTTGAGAGACACATACTTTTTGTTTTTTGTTTACCTGATCGGATTATGCCTGTTTGCTCTAATCTCCCTATATGCCTTTAGGCTTTCTTTATATGTTTTACATTGCTTCAATATATTGAATTGTAATTCCGCTGGCCTTTTCGGGAGGTTTTTGTGTCCTTTGTGTGTTTTAAGGTGTTTATATAGTGGCGAGACTTCCTTGTTAAAAACGTTATCTAAAGAAGTTTCTACTCTGTCATAGCCGGTGTTAACTAGGTATTTGAATGTGCAGATGGGGCAGTCTATCATTATGATAGAAAAGGGTCGTTTTTTATTATCTGTTGTGTCCTTTAGTTTAGAGAAAACATATAACGCGTTGGTTTTTGGGATAGTGCAAGCTAGTCTCAAACCCGTCTTGTATTTTTTGAACAGATTGTTCATGTCATTAAAGAAGCCAGGTATGTAGTTGCATTTAATATATCTGTAGTTTTCGGCCTTCTTTGTATTTCTTGATGCAGAATTCTTTGCCCTAACAATTGTGCTAGTATTAGTCTTCGTCTTTCTTTTCCTCTTTTTGTTTGTACTTTTGAGATTTTCTTTGTCGTTTCCTCTGTTATTCTCTTTATCACCGACCCTTTCCCCAATCAACATTTTTCTACTTGAGTTTGCGTCATGATTGAATCCTTTATCTCTCGTAATGATATTATGCACTTCGTCAATATCAGCAATTCTCCCACCTTTTTTATTTTTGTTTAAAATTTCATTAGAATTAGGACTTTTTACGGTCAAAATGTTTATGTTTGGAATGGAATCAGTATCCTTAGCCCCATTTTTGTTCAGATTTTTCTTTGAAATCGTACTCTTCCCTTCCCCCATTGCCGTCTTACTGGTTCTGCATCTAATTAGTATTGATTTCCATATTAGCTTCCCGCAACTGTTATCTATGCCGTCTTGTTTTTTCGTTCAATTTCTTGTGCGTATGGTATTTCATCAAATTCCCTCAAAAGATAGTTAATAGTTATGTCTCCCCGAGTGTGGAATGAGTCAATGCTAGACTCAAGGTTTTCAGTTTCTGAATTAGAAGAGTCATTGTTAAATTCCAAGTCACCCCAACTCATATTGGGTATCGAGGAGTCACTGTCGCTATCTGACACAAGATTAATTGTTGGTATCAGTGGGTCAGTCGCAATCAGTTCTGAGTCTGTATCCCGTGTTGAGATAAGCGTTTTGTCCAAAGTTTTGTCAAGAGTTATATTAATAGTCGATGCTAATGGATCCATCTCCATTGGCCCTGGCAAGACCATTGCCAATGTCAACGGCTCAATCTGAATCAGTTCCGGTTCTATAGTATTTCCTGATGTTTTTTCTACTTTTCTGTCCAGAATTTTTTCATTGGTTTTGTCAGAGTTGGAGTTATGAAGTGTGTCACCGGTTTTTATCGTAATTAAGTCGGAATTTGAATCAGTGACTGTATTGGTTATTCTGTTCGTCATTTTTCCAGGAGTTGTGCCTGGCTTTTTATCCGATATTTCTTCAGAAGTTGTAATTAGTGTTTTAACAGGGCTAGTATTGTGAGTTATGTCCGGATTTTTATTATTGGTTGCGTCTATAGTTAGAGTTTTGTCAGGGATTGTGTTGAAAGTTATGACCGGATTTTTATTGGTGGTTGTGTCGTGATTTTTGTTAGGAATTGCATATTGGATAATGTTGGGGATATTAGGGTCAAGGAAGAGTAGGTTGTCCTTTTCCAAATATTGTTTCAAACTTTGGCTGCTGTTCGAGATGTTGTTTGACATGCTGGTGCTCGAGATGTTGATGCCGTCTTTCTGTTCGTTTGTACTGATGCCCGACCCAGCTGACAGGATGTACCTGATATTTCCCTTTTCATTGACTGCTGTATTTAGAGTCTTTGGTATGCTTTTAGTGGGATTGGGTGTATTTTGTGTAGAATTAGGAGAAGACAGTCTATGTAAAGCGTTAGCAGGTCCGTCAACGTCCGTATATAGTTCAATGTCGGTATGTTGGCTCATAATACTGGGGGGGGTTAAGGTACCCAAATCATGTTGGTTGATTCGTTTCCTGACCGTAGGAATGATATAAGACTTTTTGAGTTCGTTGAGCATTTTTTGAAGCCAATTTATTAAGATGTTGGTGGGATAATCGTTAAGGATCAGTATATCGGTAAATTTTTCCGCGGTTTCATTTGCAAAACTTTTATTTGAAATTGTTAAGATTCTATTGAGATATTCTTTTATGGTGTTATATTTAGTTAAATTCGGGTGCGTTGAAAGAAAATTAATGATTCTACCCGAATGGTATGGTTTATTATACCATTTTGTGATCAATCTTCTTCCTTTCCTAATTACTGTTACGTCCAGGAAGTTAACCTCACCCTTCTGGTTTTCATTCGTTACCGTGATTTCTAACGTTGGTAAAACTTTCTTCATCACCTGACAGAATTTTTGGACACATTTTGGGTTTATTGACAAAAGCATGTCATCAACATATTTATATAGGAAGCCTATATGATGCGCAATTTCAGGATCGTTTACCAGATCAATGATAGCGTATAATGTGATAATTTCCGCTACCAGGAACGAGAGTTTCCATCCCATTGGTACACCTCTAACCTGGTGAAAGATATCCTGTTCAGGAGCGGACGGCTGGTTGTCCCCAAAAGGGCCCGCACGTAAATATGACATGTCCCTTAGGATGAAATTTAGCAGTTCCACCAATTCTTGTACACTCATTGTTGTGTATGGCATAACTGTGTGGTAGTGTTTTTAATTAGTGCAAAGAATTGTCTTAAGTCTAAATTTGAATACATGTCCACAAAATCATATGAGATTAGGACATGGCCCTTGGTTGTTAGCGCCCAGGAGCGCAAATCTTTCCAATAACTGACTCGAGCTTTTTAATGAGATATTGTTTTTTGGGATCATTAGAGTTAGAATCTTAGAGAGTTGCTCTTGTAGTGCGTGAGCTATATTAGACGGGTCGGATACAATCGGTCTAATTGGGAGGTCTTTCTTATGGACTAAGCCTATTTTTATGAGAGGCGATGGTTTTCGCAATCTTATATCGTGATCCACGATATTGTTATATTTAGACCTTAGTACGTTGAATTTGGTTTCAATGTGCTTAACAATGCCTTCGTGGAATTTAAATAGATTTAAAATAGAACCTCCTCTCAATTTGTCCACTAATGAAGTTGTTTATTTTACTGAAGTATGTGTCCCTCAACATAACTACTGATATTGCGCCTTTGTCTGCGCTTGCAATAATAATTTTTCTGTTCCCGTCCAGGTAGGTCCTTGTTGTGTATAAATAGTTAAGTAGGCAACATTTTTCATTGGCTGTGTCTAAATCGTTTTCCATTATAAACTTTCTCACTAAAATATTTTATGGCGAACTGAGTGAAGTTAATAGTTTTTTAATGTCATCAAGGAGTGCCCTAGAATCTGGAAAATCCATATTGGTGGTAATTTCCTCGATATGTTGGTACGTGCTTTCCAAATCCAGAGTCTCAACCTCCGTGCCATAGATAATGTAACCGAATTTTTGTCCTAAAGAAATAACTTTTTTTACCTCATAAGGAAGGTTTATATCGTCCATGATTTTCAGTGCCCCCTTATTGATCGGCTTGCATATGTTATTAATCGATTGTTCATATGTAGTAGAACCGTGTATATCTCTAATACTTGTGTATCTGAAGAATGATTTCATGCTTGTTTTCAAAATGTTAATCATTGTTGTCTTTACCGTAGAGGTGTGACATGAAACTATTCCTTTGATAAATTGGAGGACCATAGCGAGACTACCGATATTGGGTAGTTGCATAGTCAAACTTTTCTGGATTATTGAAATTTTATGCGTAATTGTTTCTCTCAGTTCTCTCAGTTCTCTCAATACGATTATCCTTTTTAGTACCATTATATGCGCATTTCCGTAATCATCATTGTCTTGGAGATCTTTAAAAGGGTGGATGCCCCTGCCCAGGCATTCACTCAACATTATGACAGCCGCATCCGTAAACTCGCCCAACAACCATTGGTTCAATAATTCACCATATGGCACCGATATGCAGTCTCCGAATTCAACAATTGAAAAATGTAAGTTAATTAAATTTTATAAAATGATATCAGATCAGTCCAGTCCTTTTGGGGTTCGATAAAATCGAAAAAGTCGTTAATGTTGCCAATGTCCATCTTGCTCCGGTGATTAGTGTCTGTAAAGGATAAGGTGTCGTTAACGTATTAGGTGTCCATTTTTCTCTCGTGACTGGTGTCTGAGAAATATAGTGTAGTAAATGTCCTTGCGATTTTGTGTAAGTAGTTACGTTAAGGTATGGTAGTATTTGCTTGTATTTGTCTAAAGCTTTTTATTTGTCCAAAGTCTTTTAATGTCAATGCGTGCATTGCACGAGGTACCTGTTTATATCTGTCTCAAGCTTTTGAACTTGTCCAATGTCCTCCAACATCAGTGCGCGTACAGAGCGAAGTACCGCCATCCATACCCCCAATTCGATGTAGGTTGAGAATTTTTTACCTAATCCCTATTTTTTCAACCAATAATGAAGATTGGTTGTTCGGTACTTTTCTGTGCAGTGGGGCTGGTCTGTGACAGCCGAGGCAATTGTGGGGTATTATGGAATGCCCGCAATTGGTCTTAATGTCACACCAACATCCACCGTATATATAGTCAATTTGTTTGTTTTAACGGGAAAGAATTATATTGCCAACAAAGAGCCCTAAGCTTGCTGGCAACTGATTTTTAGTGCAATCTCACTAAAAAATTATTTCTCTTTTTGCCTAATATGGATATGATTCTCACCGTAGCTCTACCACCTTTATATTAAAGGGTGAGTGACTTGGTAAGGTTTTAGCTTACCAAAAACGCTAAATCGGTGTCAAGGAGTCCGGGCTGCCATCCGATAGTCCAGCACAACCGGTCTCAGGCCCGTAGCTAGATATTTTGGCGCCCGGTTCAAGTAATAATTATTGCGCCCTATACTGCTCTGCTAAGAATAA
>JANSTT010017580.1:0-16521 GCA_026745375.1 Platyura marginata
GTGTACAGATACGATGAGCTATTTTTTCTTCTTTTTTTTTATGGGCACACACAAAGAATTTTCATTGAAGAAAAATGTGTTTCTTTATGAACTTCAAAGAGCAACATGGTGTGGTGTATAAATGCGTAGATGTTGTGTATGTACATGAATGAATACAGGGCCGGTGTAGAGGGTTGAAATTGATGAACATTCGGATATATATGCAAATCATAAAATTATTTGCCATTTTTGTCATTTATAAAAAATTTAATTTAAAAAAAAAAAACTTTTTTTTTAAGGAAAAAAAGGGAGGGGGGCAATTGGGATGAAAAATAAATGACGATAAAATGTATACAAACAAAAAATTTGTACCCTAGCTCTACAAAATTAAAGATGGCGCTTATTATGAAATATCGTCCGAAAATTCTTGCGGCCACGATTGTTAAGTTTTAGTAGTTTAGTGTGAGAGAGGGCCCGACCAAGAGAGGATCTTCAACCCGGAACCTACCACTCCAAAGGCACCGGACCATACCACCCCCCCATTATTTAGCTAAGCCATTTGGTTTGATTTACCGCCACAGAAATGAATGGAACAGAGATTTGCAGCAAGTGTGACTTTCTTTAAAAAAAAAAAACCACCTGCAATTTACTTAGAGCCGGCCCTGCATGAATATACATATATATTTATGTAGAGTTACTTGTGTACATGATTTATGATGGAATAATAAGGTTGTCATTTTAAGAAATTAAGTCACAGTTAACATAATATTGATTTTTAAGATAATTTTCTTATGTCACAAAGGAAAGCACAAAAAAAAAACAAAACAACCTCCACTCGCTTTTCTATATATATATATATATATATGTGTGTGTGTGTGTGTATTAAAATACAAATCTTTTTACCTATAAAAAAAAGAAACAAAAAAAAATTGTGCGCTCAAAGACATTTTTTTATTCAATCAAGGGTGGGTTTTAATTATTTTTTTCTTTTCCCTTGTAAACTAATTGAATATCTAAATAGAAAAGTCGATAAGAAAAATCTAATGAAAATATATTTTCTATTTTTGTTGTTGTTCTCAGTTATTTCTTATCAAACTAAGAGAGAGAGAGAGAGAGAGACAAATAAATGAATAATTAAGTATGCATCCAAAAGGGTTAATTGTTCTAACGTTATTATTTAATGTACCCCTTAAGTACAACTCCCCCCCCCCTCTGTCCCACCTTTCTTCTACACGCCACAAAACATTTATGCAATAAGAACACACTTCAAACATCCAAAAGTTAAGCCAAAGAAAAACCACTCAAAAAATCAAAACCGCAATTCTAGTAGAGCAGCAACATTTAATGGGCTCTATTCCATCCACCCCAATCCTCCTCCCCTCTCTTTCTACTGTTGAGAGATGGTATAGAGGACATACGAGTCTATATTTATGAATAATTGGTAACGATGATGATGTGTCCACTTCATTTTTAAACTTTTACTTTGATATTTTATATAAACGAATTTTATATTTAATAGAAAAACTGTTTCCATTTAACCAAGCCACCTCCGGCACCAGGGGCCGTCGTTATTCAAACCCCGCTTTTAGAAAGGTAAATTTTTTTTTTTTTTTTTTTTTTATGTGTAATCTATGCTCATCGTACACACATATCGCCGACGTATGCATGCATATTTGTATGTGTGTATGTATGTTAGGAAGGATTGTCGATGTACACACCATAAATCAGGAAAATGAATTTAATAAAATGAATGGTTTTTAAGCCATTACCGCATCGCGGCACCCAGATCCAACTAAATGAGAAGGGGGAGGGGAGGGGTGTGTGTGTGTATGTATGTTCTATGTAAGGTTCATCATTTTCTGTCGCTTCAGTAAACTATTTAGGAAAAATAAAATAAAATAAAAAAAAAAAAAACCCCACCAGCCAACTTCGTGTAATTTGTTAGAGAACTCCCTGGGAAATTGATGATGGTCGGTTAAATATTTTTTTGTTTTTTTTTTTTTTTTTTGGGGAATCATTTACCGAGAAAAGAGAAAATTTTATCCTGCAAATTAATTTTCGAAGCGACTCATAATTAATACCGCCAGACTCTCGTATGGTGTAATTGGGAAAAAAATGAATAAATTCATAGTCCTTCGAGTCGGATGGCAACAATTGTACCTCTATGTATATTAGAAATAAATCATTGATATATGACAACAAGCAATGAAATATATATGTATATAGATAGAAAGAGAGGGAGAGAGTTTGAGAGTGAGAGAGAGAAAGAGAGATGAAAGAGAAAGGAGAAATTATTTTTTGTTTTTTGGTTTTTATTTTACATTTTAAATGTAGTACATTTAATTTTGCCATTCAACTGTCTTTAAACTGCCACTTATCTGCCTACTTAACATTTCTAAAAACAGATAAGTGATAAAGTGATGCGCAAGCGCACAAATTTAAGGTCGAACAACGGGTGGATGGTTACTACTGTTTGGTTACATGGCAGTGTTATACATAAGTAAAGTATAAAAATAATCGTACAGAGGAGAGGTACAAATAAACAAAACAAAACAAATAACAAAAAAAAAACAACAAAAAAAAGAAGTTAAGTTAAAAGCGCGGTCAAACATATTATGAGAACACAGAGAAAAGAATCGGAACCAAAAAAAAACAACAAAAAAACAGAGAAACAAACAAATTCCCAAACAATTTACAGATGATGAAGAAACGAAAAAAAAAACTTTCGCGCGCCAACAACACAATGGTGACCACACAATTCAAATGATGTTTTGAGTGGAGATCTTTTGGCGGTGGTGACACTTTTTTGGTCTTCCTTGTTCAGTTTGTCCACCACTCCGATAAATTTATAAGAAAAGAACAAAAAAAAAAAAAAACAAACGGCGCGGTAGATTTCTTTCAAAATTATTCGCCCCTATGTAAGACGGTAAGACCGACTTTTTATCGCGGTAAAGGAATTTATAGCAATGAAGCAGATCTGTAGTTTATCGTGCCAAGCAAATTTACCGTAAAGGCATTTATTGTTGCAAAAAAAAAAACAAATTTTGTGTTACGTCTGAATTGTTGACGACCATTTATCGCGGTAAAGGAATTTATAGCAAAGAAGAAATTTACCGCGAAGGAATTTATTGTTGCTAAAAAAAAAATCTTGATTTGTGTTACAACGTCTGAATTGTTTGGTGGGGGGGGGGTGTTCGTTTATCATACGGAGGTCTATGGAGAAACAGGACACGGTGACGTAGAAGAAACTATATGTATAGGCCCATTTACACAGTTACCAGTTACCATTAACATTTATGCATAATATAAATAGATATTTATTTATTTAGCTAAATTGACATAATAAACTTTCTCACAGACAGAAAATCCGTACCATATATACATATCTACTACACACATTTTCCTTAATACTCATTTCCTTCATATTTATCTAAGCGACTAAATGATAAAATATAATGTTGAGAGAGAAAATTTTTGATCCTAATTTCCAGCAAGGAAACGATATCCAAATACATAAAATATAAACCGTACCCAGGCCACACCGACATGATGATGATGATGCCTGAATGTACATACATATATGTACAACAACAACAAACAACGTCTATGCATGTATGTGTAGTGTATACAACAAATTAATGTTACATCAAGTTTAATTGTAAAGTACTTGGCTTGTTATAAAATGTAAATTTTCGCAATATGCACATTACTTTATGTTTTAGAGCTTGTTTCAGATATATATATATATATATATAGGAGATGTAGGTGTTATAAGGGTAGTTTTTGTGTGCAACAACATACACATGTATCACTATGTTATAATTTTAAAATAAGACTTAGTGTGTGTGTGTGTATGTGTTTTGTTTCGTTTTATTTGAATTGTTTGGAATGGACCATATATAAATACGATGGATGTGTAATTTCTTCTCATTAATTTGTCAAGAGGTGTTAAAGTGTACAATAACCTACCCTCTCCCACTCTCTCTCTCTCTCTCACTCTTTCTCTATATATATATGGTACATAATTAATAAAAATGTTCAAGCAAATTTCTTGGGCTAATGAGACATTTTATTATAATTGACATAACACTGTCTGTATATATGGTGGTAATTATTTTTTTCCATATATATATATATGTATATAAAATAGCTACCGAGATTTATTTACGATGCCGTATTTGTTTGGTTATTCCATTTGAATTTATGAATATACGGAGTTAACCAAGAAAAAGGGCTGCACTCAAAAAAAAGTTCGGTTAAAATTAAATAAATTATTTTATTAATTTAATAAAGATTTTGTTTATATTCTATTTGTCGAATAATTTAAATTGTAAATTTTTTGAAGTAGCTAGTTAATTACTAATAAATTAAAATAACTGAATAATAATAAAATAATTTCTTAGATTTTACGTCATATTTTCAAAAAAAAAAACATTTTATTGAAAACAATAAAAAATAGGCATCAAATCAAAGAAGGCGATTTCCTAAATTTTACCAAATCATATTCTTAAAAATAACCAGTAAAGAAGCAGAAGAATTGGCTACGCTTGAACGCTGATTATAAATAATATACCCGTATGAGTATTTGGTTATTATTTACAACGTTGTCCGTGTCTATTTTGTCTACAATTAAATATAATTGGTTTAATTTGAATTCAACTGATTAAAAACCATAGAAATGACAAAATTATTTTTTGTCTGATTTGCTTAAAAAACAATAGGGATCTTACTTTAGTAATACATAATAAACTGTCAAAATGTCAGCTTTCTAGCTTCGGACGGACTTCGACTTAGAATTTCACGAGAAAGACAATGGCGTTTTTTACGATGAGTATTAAGGGGCATTACGGGTATAAAAAGATGATTTATTTAACTGTTAGAAAAATTTGATGAAAAATTAAAATAATGAAAATTTCTTGGATTCAATAAATTTATTTTATCAAAGTCCACTTTGTTAAATTTACCCATATTTTTTTTTGTGTGTATGTGGATGAGTTGAGAAGATATAAATCAACAAAACGGATTTGAACGTAAGGATTAAATGATTTGCGCATATATTATGAAAGATTGTACATATATGTTGGGTTTTTCGATTATTTAGCCATCTATCCGTTTATCCATTCATCCGATCATCCCAAAAACATTCAATTGGGTAGAAAAATTTGCGGTACCGATTCTGTTTGAAAATATTACGAGTGCCCAAATGATCAGAACTTGGGTAAATATCTAATTAAGAACACCATTTTATGGGAAAAAGTTTTTAATTTTTTTTTTTTGTACATTATTGATTGACCATAATTATTATCCATTTAGAATAGCGAAGCGGCAGGAGAACGTATAGATAAATAGGATAATATATGGGTAATATGCCAATTAAAACAATTCCGAGAATAAAACTCAAGTTTTCATTGGATATCTTTGTATAGAGATGAATTCGCCACGGCAACTTAGCCAATACATCTATCCATAGCTATATCATATGAAGCACATATACACACACACACATACATATTTATATAAACCATAAAATCAGAAAATCAAAATAAATGCCACTATTGGTAAATTTATTTATTTCCTATTTCCGGTAGTAAAATACTCTAGTCTCCCCTTCTGCATGGAAGGGGGGGGGGGTAAGGGGACCGGGAGTGGCTTTCCCTTAATTTAAATAAATATAAATAACACAAAAAATAATCTCATAAACCAACAACAACAACAACTACCACCGATAATTTACGGTAAACTTTCTAAATTGTATCTCTTCCTCTCTCTCTCTCTTCGTTTCTCTCCACATATAAACTCAAAAAAAAATAAAAAAAAAATCCCCACCCACCCTTAAAAAAAAGATGCAAAAATATAGAAAATCAGAAAAAAAAGAAAATAAAAAAAAAAAAAAAATTGGTAAAAATTTCCCTGTGTGTGTTTTGATTGATTTATTTGCTACAAAGCATTTTCTTTTGAATTAGCATGTTGTTTGGGAAAGGTTGATTTACTGTGCCAACACACCAAGAGGAAATAAACAACCCCGGGAAGAGAGTAAGCTAATAAGTATTTGAACAATTCATTCAATTTCCTCTTCCTTCCTATTTTTTTTTTTTGGCCCTCTATCCATACAAATATATACAGGGTGTAGGTATAGAGTGGTTCTAGAAGAGAGGAACAACACGCTTTTAAGCACTGCACACACACACACACACACACACAAACAAAACACAAACCGTTATCTTGTGTTTGTTTAGTCGCTTATCGATTTCCTCGCTTTTTACACCGGAAAGATCAAAGCGACATTTAAATAAATAAAATTTCGTTGAGAAAAATGAAATTTTCTTTTTATTTTCTATTTTTTTTTTTAATGAAAATGTGATTTTCCTCTTATTTGTTTGTTTGTTTTTAATGCTGTGTGTACCTGCTGCTGCTGCTACTACTACTGCTACTACATACTACTAGTACTAGTAATCAGTGGCGGAGCCTGAGAATTATTGATCTCCATCATCATGGAGAGTCCCATTTAGAAAGAAAAAAAAAAACTTCGTCATTTTGATGGAAGGAAATGGACTGCCGACTGTCATCATGAGAAAATCTACTTTTCGATCGGTGTTATATTTTTGTTGTTGCTGGGGGGGGGGGTTGAAGGGGGGTCCGGCTCATTTACTCTATATATAATATATAATAAATACGTCTATTGTACATTGTAGATGTGTATAGTAAACAAGAGAGGGGATGGATAGAAAATGAGAAAACAAAACTATATTCAGTTCGTATACAACTTCAATGCTCCATTAACGAGACATTGTTCTTGTGACAAAAGAAAAAGATGAGGACCTTAATACCCATCTATATTAGAGAATTTTCCTTTCCTTTCCTCTATCTATATATAATACTTACATATACATACATACATACAGATGATGTGTTGTTGTTGTTGTTGTTATTTTGTAACAATAGTAGCTAAACAGAGGCTCTAATTTTCATTCGTACGCACACACACACACACATACACACACGTTTTCCACCACATATGGATGTGACGGAGTTTATAAACTCAAATGTAATTCTATTTCGTTTATGATTTTCCTTTATTTTCCCTTAAATCTGATGGGAGTTTATTGTTATATGGGAAATGGCGCCTAAATTGACGAATTTATTTCCATAAATTAATCTTTTTTTTTTGTGTATTATAGAAATGATGAATTATCCGGTCTGTTTCGGATTCGGGGGTGTTTGGTGATCGTTTGACATTTTTTTTTTTTTTTTTTTTTTTTACAGTTGGCAAGTGACAGGTCGGAAAATTTGTGATGCCGACCGTTTTACAACGATTTTTGGTTGATTCATGATATGTATATGTACGCCAAGCACGGTAGATAAAAGAGGGCTGGTGATAGGTTCAAGCCATATGTATGTAGATACATTCATATCTCGATTTGCACGGTACGTATGTACGTTTCGCGATCAAATCGTGTAAAACGAGACACAATATCCAATGAGTGCGTGCGTTCAATGTAAAACAATAGAAATAAAAGTTATTTATTTTTGTTTTTTTTTCGTAATTTACAAAACCGTTTAAATGCGAAACCGTGTAAAAGCGAGTACCGTGTGTTTATATATTAATTGTCATTTGGAGCATCCTTTTGCTTACTGCCAGATAAATAAATCATCTCTTTTGAAATGGACCTAAATTCGAAGAAATTAAAATTAATGATCTTATTAGGTACTGTGTAACACAATCAGCTTATATATATGTATATGTATGTATATGTATGTATGTATATATAATATGAATAATGTGTAAAATCTCTTCGTAAGTAATTTTAGGATTTTGTATTGCATTTTATTATTGAATAATGAAAATACAAAACCACAAATCTTTAATCTTCCATTCCCAGAGTACAATTACAACACACAAGAGGAGCGAGTAGATATCCTGGCCTGGTATTTTATGTGTGATATTTTCTCATATTATATTCACGCATACACACACACAAAAAAAATAAAAAAAAAAAAATAAATGGGAAAAAAAGTAAAGAAATATAGAAAAAATGTTGTAAATTGAAATTTGAGCCTTCGAGCCAATATAATAAAATGTGTGTGTAAAAAAAGCCAACTTGTTACTCTTGAACGTCCATTGGATTCGATATGTATAATAATATGTAGTTAGGCATTCATAAATATCCTATTGTTGACATTAACAAGGGTTGTGTATGTGATATAAGGCTATAAAGAAGAAGACGTATCATATTGGTGTAAGAAGCAAATTGTTTATAAATTCTTCTTGTTTTCTTCTCTATGTCGTTGTTGGTTGTTTTTCTTCTCCAATTAATTTGAATTTTTTTTTTCTTCCTCCTTTTTCACAATTTTTTTGGAACAAATTCACAAGGGACACTCACTATATTGTGTCTTGTGTTTATGGACTGACTGTGTCACTATTCGATAGATATATATATGGAGAACATTGATATTTAATACATGTGCGCCGCATGGTGGGCAATAAAAATAATTGCCCGTTTTTTTTTTCTCGAAATAAAACGTGGTGTACGGCTGGTGTCAGGTTGAAGAGAGAAAAATAATTTTTGCCAAAAAAAAAAACGATATGCGATATATGTACATGAATATGTATGCATGTACATAGGGAAAACTCATTTATTGTTGTTGTTGGAAAATTTTCACCAAAAAATTAATTATTTTTAATTGTTTTAATTCTACTCTGGGAAAAAGAAGAAAAAAATGGATCATGCCCCCCCCCCCCCCCCCCCTCTGGCCTACGTCAACAAGAATAAAAGAAATATAAATTTAAACTGGTGTCCTCTACACTCTGTCTGCATAATCTATATATATATATATATGTATATATATTAATATATTGTCGGCTACACTCCAAAAATAGGTAACTCCAAAAAAGAAAATTTTATAGGAAACGACATTAAACTTCTTTGGTGTAATTTATAGGTAGACATAATGTTTGTTCTAATGGTAGAATTTAAGAGACAATATCATATGAAATAATGTTCTATTATAATTTCATTCAGAGACGAAAAAGTTCCACGATCTATCGTTATGGCGTTGCGATCAATTTTATGTCATTTCTAGACTTTTTAATCATTTACTTATTGGATTACGGAAAAAATGAATATAACGAAAATGATAGAGAATATGAAAATGAAGATTTTATTAATAGACCAAAAAGTTCCACGATTTATTGTTATGGCGCTGCAATCATTTTTTTGTAATTTCTAGGGTTTTTAATCGTTTACTCGAAAAATGTTTGGATTATGAAAAAACTGAATATAACAATAATTATAGAGAATACAAAAACGAAGATTTCATTCGTAGACGAAAAAATTCCACGACCTACCGATATGGTGCTGCAATCAATTTTATGTCATTTTTAGGGGTACTCATACGGGTTTATTGTAGTTCCATTTTTTTTTCTTCTTCTATTGTACGATTTACCTTTTTCCCTTTGTTTATAGTTTTGCTTCTGTTTGACGAGTACTAAGTACTCGTCGAGTAGTGCATCGTCGTCATCATCAGACGCATAATTCACGGCCAAAATAAATACTAAGGGAATTCATTGAATTTGAATTTAATTTAATTCACAAATACTACAAAACTTGTTTGTTTTTTTTTGTACTATGCATTACTAAAGACAATATATTAAATGGAGATGTCCATTTTTCTTTGTTCTACCTATCGTTCGTTTCGGAGTTGCGCAATTTTTCGATATTCGAAATAAAAAAAAAAAAAATCCCTTTAGTCCGATTTCAGTGCGATTTTAAGATTGCGTTCAATGCGTAATTGGTAGTAGTATCAGAAAATACAAGAAAAAAAAAACGAAACATTTTTGACAAAATTGGACTTAACCATTTTTTGACTGTAGCCATATCGTCGTATATATAAATATATTATATACAACGTTGACAATATTTGTTTGCCCAAAAGAAGGATACACTAATTACATTAAATCTTAAATGAATCACAACTCTCCTTCTATCTTTCTCTATCTCTCTGTGTTTCTCTTCCAACTATATAAAGAAGATGATGATGATGGTGGTGATGGAACAAACATCACAAACGAGAGGATTATTCTATATGTAAATAGTCAGTTTTCGTATCTATATATATCCTACCATCCCCCTACCCCCTTAAAACATGTATTTCTATATTTAGTATGGGCATACAAAAGAGACCAGATTTACATACACAATTAATATGGGAACATCTGTAATCAGTCATCTATAGAGAGAGAGTATCATTTTCTTTCTATCTGTCTCCACCTCTGTTTTATATATACATATATAGATTGCCTATAGATTTATCTAGGAAAAAAAAAAGAAGAAAGATGGATGGTTATATTGGAAAATTGACACCCCAAGAGGCCAAGAGAAACAAAATTCTGTGTGCGTATGTGTGTGTGTGTGTGTTGTTCAATGTGTGTATCTCTGGATAAAATAGAAACTACCACCATCCCGTCAATTCCACTCCATGACCACCAACCACCAACCCACCGACCGCCATCCCCCACCCCACCACCCTTCTTCCACTCCATGCCAGCCCATTCTCCACTCATTCACATCACAGATATATGTCATTGATTAAATTTCGAAATGATATGAGACCGATATCGAACCAGGGAGGGGAAACTGGCTAAGTAGAATATATCGAATATAGACCCCCACACCCAATAGAAGGGTGGGTGGGGGAGAAGAAACTGTGTTTTTATATGCAATTCTCGATGACAAAGCAACATAATACAAGATAAAATTCTATATAATATCGTTTTCGGTTAAAGATGGGATTATATGATCAATGAATATTTAATAGATGTTCCCTTTTTGACAAGCGTTAAATAAAATGGTTGTAAATACAGGTCCCTGGGGAGATATGGGTTGTGTGCGTTGTGTATTTCTTTTACTTTAAACTACAATAAAAAACATTCAAAAAAAACAAAAAAGGGGGAGAGAAATATAAATAGAATTTTACAAGAGAACATTGTATCGTACCTAATACCTCATGCCATATATATACGGGGTCGGTTCTGCCATATGTGCAAGGTGTGCACCGCCGCGTATAATACTTTTATATTGATTTGATAGATTTTCGATAGGGAGTGTGATTTTTTTATGAATCTTAGACCTACTTAGACCTTATTCTATAGTACTACTCCAGTTACATTTATCTCAATTGATCTGATGTTTTTTTTTTGGTAAGAAAATGTAGCATTTGAGGTGTTCTTTTTTACGGACATCTTACAATTGCTTCGCTGTTTCATCGCCATTTAAGCAATGCTTTTTTTCTTTTGAGATAATGTCATTTTAAGTTTTTATTCTTTTCGCTCTTTACAAAGACTGTGTACATTTTTTAATATTTTAAGATTAGCTAATGCAATTAATTTTGCGCGAGTAATTAGCAAGAAAAAAAATTTTTACGAAAAATATTTCAAGAATTAATGGAGTTTGACGGATTATAATATGGAATTTCAAGGTACTTTGTATATAGGCAAAAATAAAATCTACGCTACGTCACTGATATTAAGGCATAATTATAATTGACTGGGAACCGCCAAAATTTAAAGATATTTTTATCGCGGCAGCCATTCTTTTGTTATATATAATTTAAAAAAAAAATTTCGTATTTTAATTTACTGGATAGGGGGGAGGGGGCGGCCAAATAATAATTGCACACAGGCGGCCAAATTTCTAGAACCGGCTCTGTTAATATGTATGTACATCAATATGAAGAAGAAAAAAAAAAGGAATAAAACAAATTAATTGCACTTCTGACACCAATCGTTTTAAATCATTACAAATTTTAATTAGAAATTAATTTCAACCACACGATTGTGAAAGTTTAGTGTACGGTAAAGGGATGTAAACAAATTCTGTGCCCTCCCTCTCCTTACTACACCCCCACACCCTCACCACCCTTTCTCGTATTTTGTTATACACAAAAATGTCCAGTTAATGATATCATTTAATTTTTACGTACCGTCTGCTTTTCGAGAGACTTCCTTTTTCAAATTCACCTTTGATGTTTAGTTTCGTCGTTCCTCTTCTTTCTAGTCTTCTTCCCATATTTAAATATAACGAAACGCATTCAACTTGTTAAATATCAGTTAAACGGTAAATTTATATCCGGGATGATGAGATTTTTTTTTTTTTTTTTTCCAGTTTACATTTGAATGAATAAAAGTTTCCACAAAAAAGATAGAGATAGAGAGAGAGAGAGAGCAACAACAAGTTGGCAAGATTTTTAATTTTTTTTGTTTTTTTTGTTTTTTTTTGTTTTGTAAATTTTGCTAAGATACCCACTCAAACACACAATTCACTATATATAAAATACCTTTTTAAGTATACATGTTCGACGGGAGGGGGGGGGGGGGGTCGGTAGTTAATGCAATAAAACATTCGTATCCCCTAATCATGTTCGACAAAGGAGCTGGGAGGTGGGGGTGCAGTAGTACGATCCAGTCAACATATTTTTATATTGTAAGAGGGAAATATCATCAGAATAATTCTTCTATGTGTTTGTGTGAGTGTGTGTGTGTGTTGGTTCAATACGGGATACGGGGGGGAAAAAAAATCCCTTGAGAATTTTGAATAAATTTTTTTTTTTCTTCTTCCTTGCCCAAACAAAAACCATTTTATTTGTTGCTTGTCAAATAAAACATCGATTAAATATTCATTGATCATATAATTCATCTATCAACACAATTGAGAGTGGGGCTAGAGAGTGATGATGCGAAGTGGGAAGTGGTGGTCTGATTCGCTTAAAAGGTTTTCTTCTATTTTTTCTATTTTTTTTTTGTTGGCAGCAGGAAAAGGGCATTGAGAAATTATTGTTTTTCGTTTATTTTAAAATATTTGGTAGTGGCGGGGTTGTTGAATTGGTTGGTATGTCGGTTGGTAATTGATAATAAAATTCTAGAGAAAAGGGAGAGGGGGGAGGGGGGGAAAGATTCTTAACAGAATTCTCTATGGATGGTTTTTGACTCACCACGTCACCACAACACAAAATTGAATTTTAGCTACCTAGACCTGAGTGACTTTTTATAATGACAGCAAAGCAATACAAGAAAATGTACGTAAACAACTACCCCATTCCCCTATTCTATAAATAATATATTAAGCCCAGGTACATTTAAGCCCATTTGAAAATTCTTTACTTTTTACTATTTACAACAATGTGTGATGATCCCTCCAATCATACCAAAATCCATTTATAGAAATTTTATTTATATTTGTTGTTGTTATTGTTGTTGTTGTTGTTTTTGTATTCAAATACAATAGGTTCCATACATACATAAATACAGAGAAAAGAAAATGAAAATCAATGGCGCGCACTCGAGAAGTCGCTTTTCTACCCTAACACCTAACAATGATTTCGATTATGTACAAAAAAGAAAAAAAAAATGAAAAAATGAAAAAAAAACCCCGGAAAAAAGGGGTAGGGGGCACAGCGTGTTTTTTCTACAATTATTTTTTCAATGAAAGTGACAAATGAAAATTTGCAAAATAAAATTTTATTTATACTTAATAAGTGAGAGAAATTGTGTACAGATCTATACATGTCACCCTAACCCCCCACCCCACACACCGACCGCCCGCCAGCCAGCCCGCTCTTCTTTCTATATCATAATAAAAAAACACTTGCAAAACAACAAGGTTAGGTAGGCAGAGGGTAGGATAGGTGGCTTTTCAAATATGATGGTAAATAACACAGAAGTGGCAAGACTAGGATGAGAAGAAATTCAAATATTTTTGGCCCATTGAACAAAAAGAATGGTTCCGGGAGGACTGACTGGCGTGTAGCGTGTACTTTTGGAATTTAATTTTCTGGTATTATTTTTTTTTATAATGACAGGTAGGCACATATACTTGCATAAGTCGAATAGATGAAAACAGATAGAGAGAGAGAGAGAGAGAGAGAGAGAGAGAGAGAGAGAGAGAGAGAGAGAGAGAGATTAAAAAAAGAGAGAGAGAGAGTGAGGGAGTGAAAGTTTAGTGTCTATTTCTATATGGACACAAGGCGTTTATAATTGAACAAAAAAAAACCATAAAGAGAAAATAGGGTTTTTCTGGAATTTTTTCCTCCATTCTTCCATTATGCTGGAGTTACAATGCGATCGCATTTTCCTTTCAAACTTAAAATGCGTTCTCTATAACGGACTCCTGGAAGACAAATTCTCCATATTATTTTAATTGAGCTTTAAGTGGGTGCACATAATAAATTTATTGGATTTTAGGCTTGAATTCGAAGAAGATCCTAACCTGGTTCGGGTACGATAAACAAATGAAAAATTTGCACTTTTCTATATTAAAAAAAAAAAAAAAAACAGACAGAAAACAGAAAAAAAACCCAACCCACAACTCCCCAAACAAATACACACACACACACATACACATACACATCCTCTCTGATATATCCATGAGAAGTTTTAAAGTACCCACGAGCACAATAATTTATCGTTCATTGGCTTTAAGTAACTTCGATCAGATAGACATTTTATTTTTATACTTTGTACATGGGGAAAAACAAGTGGCTTAAATAAAATATATAAAATATACAACAACCCTGGTTAGAAAAATTTTATATTATGTTTGGGGGTTGTGGGAAAATGTGTGTGAATTTTTTATGTAATCCCTTACAATACACATGGGAATCAATGACCAGCAAATAAATATCTCTTCTGTTATTTTTTTTTCTTTTTTTTGGTATTTCTCTGATAAATTATTGTGAATGGAGTTTTTTTTTCTTTTTTTCATTCTTAAAATTTGTGGTTGATTGTAAAAAAATTCAATATTTTAAGCAGCCGACCCCGGTTGTATTCGGCGATATGATCCAAATTCAGACCTACCGATTAGAGAAAAATGGATGGGCCTTCTTTATCGTAAGCCAGTGCCTGAGAATAATTGATCCCATTATCATGGTACTGTGTTTGAAAAAAAAACTTACGTCAAAATTGGGAACGTTCAAAATTTTGTCACTTTTTAAAAAAACCGCCCGAAAAAAACGGTCCTAATGGGAATGGCGAACGTGCCCAATTGTTTTTCTATTTTCTTCCAATGATGATTCGTCAATATGATGTAAGTTTTTTTTTTCAAAAATAGTCCCATCAATAGTTCTCAGGTTCCGTCACTGATCTGGGGGTGTGGGGGATTACTACCTTAATAAACTCCTCAGATGAAAAAAAAAATGGTTACTTTATCTTAACTCGAAGTTATTTCGTCAATATTTAAAATAAAAGAAAAGAAAAGAAAAGAAAAAAAAACAAAAACTACTTGACCTACTGTCATCAATACAATCTCACCATCCATCAAATTACTATAATCAAATATTAACAAATTATTTTTCGGTGTGCAGAGTGTGTAGAAAAATTGAAAACCGATCACAATCAATGCTACCAGAGGTAGATATAGGTACCTGCCTGTATGTATGAGAGGCTCTCACATAATGGTATTATTAGTTAAGCTTCCGGGACAGATTTTTGTGTTTGTGTCTTGCATATTTTTCGGTTAAGGCAAATATTTGTTTAACCAAATTATTGTTAATTCAACAATAATGGTATTGTTTAATTTAAACGTTTGTTTTGTTGTATTTATTATAATTTTTTTTATTTTTTTTTTCTTCGTCTCATAACTGAATGTGAAAAAATTTTTGTTTTCTGTTTGTTTTCGAATTATTTGACATTAGGTTGTTAATGGGTTTTTTGGCGATAAGTTCCTTCTATAATTAAATCTATACTAACTAACTATATGATGGTCTATAACGGGTCTATTATGTACATTACAATTGTATTTGGTAGATAAAATAAGTAGTCAATTAAAACGTCGTTGCTTATTATGTGAATTGTTTTTAGTCATTATGTAACTGATCGTCTCGACCATCACATTTTGCTTCCACCATCTGTACAATGAAATATAAAGTGGAGGCGAACTTTTTTTTTTTTTAATTAATGGACACAGCACGCTAGAGGGTTGGGGTTCGAGGGGATCGATAAGGAGGGGGGTGGGTCACCCGACCGTCGTTTCTATGGGAACTTTTTATCGGTCGCCCCGAGGGAAAAGATATGTGTAGCCCGAGAGAGGCCGAGGTGTTTCTTACAAATCGATGCGATAAAAATTGTCGTGTTTTGTGATAGACGAAAGGGGGGGAAAGGGCGAGGGAATAGGCCTGGTTACGCATTTCAGACATATAATTTGTGGGAATTAATTTATAGCGCGGCGAGAATTGAGTGGTGGGCCGACAATGTTTTCTACGGTCTATTTGATGCAACGCGACTGTCGGATAGCCTACATTAATATATTTTTAAAATGGAAAATATTTTCCGGTATATTATGAATGAAAAATGTTGTTTAAGTGACAGAAAAATAATTGCCTTTTCTCACATATACATACATACATTATGTACATTACATACATAATAACATAAAACATAATATTCAATCAAGTCTTTATATTTGCAAAATCTGATTTGATTTTTCTTCAATATTCTTATTCCGCGATATTTTTCTCTCTTGAATTTATATTATTTTTTGTCGTCGTCACCTA
>JANSTT010017581.1:0-14651 GCA_026745375.1 Platyura marginata
AGACTAAAAAGTTCCACGAAATACCGTTATGGCGCTGCAATCAATTTTATGTCATTTCTAGGGTTTTTAATCATTTGAATAATTCAATTAAACCAGACAAAATAGACAAATACAAAGTTGTAAATAATAAACAAGTTCTCATACGAGTATATTATAATCGGGGTAGACAATTATTTCTTCTTTACTGGTTATTCATTAAACACGTCATAATACCGAATAAAAGAAAAGGAAGATTAAGACACGCTTTATGAGTTGGAACATTATGATTTACAAACACTAGGATATAATTTCTCTTATTTATTTATTATTTGAGAGTGATCGATGCAACTCGATCTGTATTTAGATCTATCTTGAATAGATTTAGGGACTGGTCTTGTCTCCAATGTCCAATTTATACTTGTGTACAGGATACACTTACCTGTACTTTATATATTTATTGACTTTCGCTTTCCTTCCTCCCAGACACTACAAGAGGGTCTATCGGGAGCATCATTTCATCCACTTGACGACAATTTAATTATCACACACGGCCTTGGTCATTTGGCATTTTGGCATCGACGAAAAGATGGATTTTTTGAACGGACCGACATTATAAAACAACCATCCCGAACACATGTGACCAGCATTCAATTTGAGCCGGACGGTGATGTCGTTACAGCCGACAGTGATGGATTCATAACAATATACAGTGTTGATTCTGATGGAGCATATTTTGTTCGTATGGAATTCGAGGCACACAACAAAGGTATCAGCTGTTTGGTGATGCTGTCCGAAGGTACTCTATTGTCTGGTGGTGAAAAAGATCGAAAAATTGCCGCTTGGGATACACTACAAAATTACAAACGAATAACGGATACAAAATTACCGGAATCGGCTGGTGGCGTTCGTACTATTTATCCACAGCGGCCTGGTCGTAATGATGGCAATATTTATGTTGGAACAACGCGAAATAACATTTTGGAAGGTTCGCTGCAGCGTCGTTTTAATCAAGTTGTATTTGGGCATGGTCGACAATTGTGGGGTCTTGCCGCACATCCAGAGGATGAGCTATTTGCAACGGCCGGTCATGATAAACATATAGCATTGTGGCGAAAACAAAAACTTCTCTGGTCAACACAAGTTGGATATGAATGTGTATCGTTGGCATTTCATCCGTTTGGGTCGGCATTGGCTGCTGGCAGCACAGAAGGTCATCTATTGGTACTAAATGCTGAAAATGGTGCTACAATGCTAACGCTAAGGGTATGTGGTTCACCGTTGAATTGTATCGGTTTTAATCAGGGTAGGTTTTTTTTTTTTTTTAAATATTTAATTAAATTAGATGGAAATTAATAAATATTAAAATAGTTGGCGATATGATTGCCATGGGATCACAAAATGGTAGTATTTACTTGTTCCGTGTGTCACGAGATGGTTTCTCATATAAGAAAATTAATAAAATTCGAGGATCTCAACCACTGACCCATTTAGATTGGAGTATCGATGGATGTTTTGTACAAACTGTTACGGTCGATTTTGATCTTTTGTTCTGTAATCAATTCTAATTGTGCCAAAGTTAATCGAACCAGTGTACTTATCGAGAATATTTTGCAGGGGACGTTAAATCATTGTCGCCTGAACGTAGTCCAATAGCAATGAAAGATGTTAAATGGTTGACACACAATTGTACGGTTGGTTTTCTTGTGGCCGGCATGTGGAATAATCGCTACTATGCCACAACTTCATCTATAATGACAACATGCAATCGATCAATGGCACAGGATATGCTCATTTCTGGTGATGCTGATGGTTACTTGCGACTTTTCAGGTTTGTGATTTTAGAAATTATTCGTTAATGTGAATGAGAAACATTAATTTTGTGTTCAGGTATCCTTGCATGAGTCCGCGTGCAGAATATTCAGAGGCAAAAGTATATTCGGGTACATTGGCAACGGCACGATTTCTATACGGTGACAGAACAGTAATTACAGTTGGTGGCAATGACGCTTCATTGATGGTTTGGGAGCTGGTTGAGGAATAGCCTCTGTGGCCACCGTGGCGCAGTGCTGCGGCCTCGGAGCCTCAACATGCACAGTACAATCGAGAACAGCAACAACGACCGAGCATTGTATCGACAATAGTAGACAGTGAAATATCTGCTGTTGATGGTGGTGGTGTTGGTGGTATCAACAATGATAAATGGGTAAATTTTCCTACACATTTTTTTTTTTTTGGGTTCAATAGAAAATTATTTATTGTGACCATATTTTTGACATAGGACCAACACTCTCAAGCGAATTCAAATAGTAGTGATGATGACAGAATGGGCGGTCGTGTTGAATATGCCGTTCTGCTTCCGGATGCTTTTGCCGTTCTCGATTTTACTTAGGATATATTCTTGGATTTTTATAGAATTTTTAATACATTTTCTATCGTGATTTATTGCACACTTACTACAACAACAACAACAACAACAACAAAAAAGAAAAAGGAAAGTAATTCTGACCATTGATCCTATCATGAAACAAATTTACTCAAAACATAGTAGACTGAGACAATTTTTGGCTAGAGAGAGAGAAAAAGAGAGATACAATAAAGAGTTAGGTAATTTTTTTAACTATTAAAGTTTTAAAGTTTCTCTTTTTCGAAAACTTTTCTTCTATTTTTCTTTCAACAAATTTAATTTAATTTTAAACAACAATTTTTATTAATTGTCCGACCCTCCTGTTTTATTTCAACATTTTTTTTTTAAAGTACCAATTAGTGACAACAATTTATAATAATAGCGAAAAAAATTTAAAATTGTATTTTTCTGACTAGCCTATTGGGGGCATTTCAAATTTTTTTTTTTAATATCTTTTCAAAATCATAAACATGAACGAAATCTTAGAAAAGGCCCGTGGTGCTTAACCATTTATTGAATGAGATTAACAAACAAACGTTTTGAGTATATTTGTGTCATGGCATTTTAATTATTTATAAATATTTAAATAAAATACCGATAAACAATGAAACAATAAAAATACACCTGTAAAGTACTCGTACAGTGCGCGACATCTCTATGGTTTGTATGTATTTTTGGCATTTTTATTTTATTATCCTTTTTGATTGGGATTTTTTTTTTAATAAAATTGCCAATACATACAAAAACAACTCATTTTGACATAATATAAAATCAGGGTTTCGGTTTTACCTTTAATTTAATTGTTCTCCTAAGGTATTGTAATAAAATGTCTGCCATTGTAACAAATACACATTTTCATAGAGAAATCGATGTTACATAATACTAAAAATTCAATAATAGAAAATAAAAACAATACAAATCGAGCGAGCGAAGGTATTTATTCGGAAACCCTGATTTAAAAAAAAAAAAACAGAATCAAATAATTATTAATAAACAACAACAATAAACACACACACACATAAACACACACAAAAGTTACACAAAAAGGCGCTGGTCGCAAACATAAAAAACTTTTTACTCTTTTTAATATAATAATAATTAAGAAATAAAAAATAAAAAACAAATAGTAGTAAATATATTAACATCATTATTGTAACTGCCATAGGATTAGTACTTAAATGTTACTCTTAGTCAAAAGTCTATTTCTAATTTTTTAATAGATTCAAACCCCCTGACAAGATTTTTTTTGTTTTTTTAATTAAAAAAATAGACGAAAAATAATAATTGTGGAAGAATCACTTAGGTTACATACGACAGTCCATATCGCAATAATAATTGGGTTTTAAACAAATGACACTAAATTAAAAATTAAAAAGAAGAGAAAAAAAAATATAAAATAATTTTTAAAAAAAAAACAAAACACACGTACTCTACAGTAGATTATATTCGTCCTTTTCATAATAGATTAAATTTCTAATATTAAGAAACAAAAACAAAAATCTTCACATCACCATTAACATTCTTTGTAAATAATAATAAAAATAAAAATGAGTTAATAACATTAAAAATTACAATAAGTTTTTTTAATGTGTATAGAAAACCGGTAGTGACACGATTTCGGCCAAAATCAATTACATTTCAACATAATAGTTTCATTTTAATTAATTTAATTTAAAAAATTTTAATTTTAGATGTGTGTCCAATAAACTATGTAAAAACCACTACGTCATTCCAATGAGAACAACTCTAAACCGCAAAATGGGCAATTATTGACATTCTTCTCCTATACATAGACAGAAAACATTAAAACGAATGAGTGAATTTCGCATGTGTGCAGCAACCAATCTAATATTAAAATTTGAGCTGTCATTAACTCCGTGTGTCACAGATACGGGTGGTTCTGGAATTGTTAAAGCTAAAATTGTGCAAATTATTTATGGTAAATTTGGAATAACTTTTTTCACATCCATAAATAATACTGAAATAATTGCGCGGCAATGAATTGTGTACAGTTAAAATTCGTGTGTTGAACAGACCCCTCTTAGTTTTATCGATACGATAACTTTGTTAGTGCGTTTGGTGAGATAATTTTGCAAACATTTATTGAAACGGTCATGGTCCAACTGAATATTTTTGTTTTTGGGTACAACAATAAAAAAAAGTTTGGACACCGCTGCGATAGAGGATATTAGGGGTTAGACATACACTTTTTACAGAGTGATTTGTGAAGAAAAGGCACATTAAAAAAAAATGTTCACAGAAAGTCAATTACAAAATTTACGTGATAAATTAATGATCCAACGCATATTTCATAATTGGTTTCCGCATTTTTACTTGACTACAAATTTATTTAAAACAATAGACATTCCAACAAACATTTATTTACTTTTTTTTTTTTTATCATGGCTATTGATCACTTTTTTTATGGCCTTTTTGATAGGCGGGCAATTCCTTTTTATTTAAATTTAAATTAAATATTTTAAATATCAATAATCATAAAGAATACTTTTTTTATATCACAGACTTATCCAATTAAATACTACTACAATTGAAATTAAACTCTAGCTAGATCGTCACTTTCAGCTAATAAAATAAAACATAATTTTCCGGTTATGTCTTTCGAACACAAGATCCTGCATGGATATATTTTAATCCTAAAAAATTACCACTACATATAGAAAAGACGAAAATAAAATTTGTGATTTTGCCTACCTTGGCTAATTCGTCGTTTAGCACAAAGCAGTGCCTCATAGGATACATAAGATTTTTTATCAGACCCACATACGGGCGTTGCTGTTTTGATATATTTCAATTTTTCTGGACATGGATCATCCATTTTTTCACAGCGTCCATAGTGTTTCATATACAAATCTAAATAAAAATAGAACAAAAGAAAAGAAAAAAAATTAAAAAATTCCATTAAATGGCCACTTGGAGATCAAGGATTACACTTATTAAATCGCCTCGTACATTCGAGATGATACTTGGAGCGATACGTTCTCCAGTCACTGCCGCACACAATAAATTTATTTCGTTCATCGATCGGTGCCAATCGCAATGAATACTGAATTTCCTGTGCTTTTTCGCAACTTCTCTGAAATGGGCAGCCACATGCGCCGCCAATTTTTTCACGTAATCCACGTGGCCGAGTGCACAACGCCTTAAATGGATTCGAATAGGTTTCATTTTGTTTTGTACAAATTGCATTCATCTCAAACATAGTTCGTTGTTCGGCGCATGCTTTTCGTCGTACATTTCGTCCGAGCGCTTTTCGTACCTCAAACAGTGTACAGCCACCTTCGTGCAATATTTCTAAATCTTAAATGAGAAAACGTTTGAAGAATATTGCTATTGATACGTAGACAAGTACTTGGAATCAAATCCTTTAAACAGCGAACCTGATGAATGTGTCCATAGGTATAGCCATTGTTTGCGCAAACTGGATCTGTATTTCGCCATGGTCCTTGTAAATCTTGATAGGTGGGACAGACCAGCGGTTTACATTCACGATGACTGGTTGGATAAACTTCTGCGAATTGCGAAATAATTATGGATTTTACATATAAAAGTTTCATAAGAGGAATGTTGTGCTTCCACATGCAAAATGTTGGTATGAACAGTGAACAATGTAAGTGAAGCAAACTCTCCCCCGACAGGAGTTATTGGAATAAAATAAGCAACAAGCAGGATTTTAGTGTTTTCTGTTACTTTCTCGATTTCAAATTGTTTATTAAAAGATTTCTGGAGACTCTCATTTTCATCGGGCTGGCTGAGAAAAAACAATTGATGCGAGATTTAGTAGGGAATCTTATGGGAAAGTAAATAATAATAAAAAGTAAGATATTTCCAGAAGGATTCTGTAACTTTAGACAATTTATATGTTGCGGCTTTTAATTTAATCCATAAGAATTTAATATACAAAGGAACCCCGATTAACCGTTACTGACATGCCTGAAGATTGGGTTACAGTGATACTGAGATGTGCAAGGCGTGTAAAGAGGAGGAAAAGGATGTCTTCCATCTCCTCTGCTCCTACCCAGCACTCTATACAACAAGGGCGAGATACCTGGGGGCCTTCAAATTTGAATATCTAGAGGACCTACGGGAGCTGAGTATACTGGAATTCGTAAGAAGAACTGGCTGGTTAAATCCATAAATGTTTGTCTGACACCCCCTTCCCCCACCATACTGACGGTATGTATTTTTTTTTTATTCATACTGGCATCTTTCGAGTCACCAGATCTGTGTCTATTGGTCCCATGCCTGATAATCGGATAATCGAGATTCTACTGTAGTTCAATAGGATCTGGCAAGTTGAACGTCAATTAAATGTTATAGCTAGCTGCTTGTGTTTAAAGAAGTGTTTAAGGTCAATTTGAAATCCTTATTGTTTATTCTTTGTCTCTATTGTGCTGATAACATGATAGTTACGCCTAATTCAGCTGGTCTAAAAGATCTTTTGTGATTGATATTTTCATTTCTATAGACAGAATTTATGTCAAGGTACACGTCATTTATGGAACAATTTAAATCATAAAACAATCCATCTGAACTCTTTATCTCGTATTGAAATCATGGATTTCTCAATAATAACCATCCCACATATATAATGGCATTGAGATCACATTTATCTATCCCTATCATTATACATTAATCTGCATAAAACAAAGGAATCAACGATATTTATACACTCATCACTGCAATCTCAATCTTGAAAGGTTATCTCAAAATATTTTCCATTTGATTACTTCATCCGTGGCATTTTTCAACTGTAACTGTTTTATTGCTCATTCAATCAAACCATACCACCACACATCTGATACAGATATTTATGCGAATAATAAAAAAAGAAGCATACTCTGACATAATATTCTCTAAGAAGTATACATAAATACATAGTTAGTTACAGATAGATAGGTAAAGATACTTTACATTGAAGGTACAGAGGGAACGGTATTAATAATCCGGCCACTCATTTGCAATTTTTAATCTTTTTATTTGATCGAACAATTCTATGTTCTCAATCATGCAATAAATTACGAAAGACCAATTAGACCTAATCATATTACCATAATTATAGACATTTAGCATAGAAAATGTAAACAAACAAATTTGTCGCCTGAAGGCTAATCCGGCTAAGAATAATCTTATCTTACAATTCAATTATGTTTTAAACTGAGTTGTTTGTTTATTATAACTTGTAAGCGATTAGAGTGGATTGATGACTTAAAAAAACTCTTATAGTAAATTAAAATAACCAAATAATTTATGTATACAAAGGAAATGACGTTTTTTTAATTCATCATGATTATGGGACAGTTTACATGTCGGAACATCCTCAGAGAAGGAGAAGGAGCCAGTTTTATCTTTACAATTCTATGGAAGTCTATCATTAGAAGGACAATTGTGAAAATTAACAAAGTCGTCTATAAACTAAGCGAATATTTTCTGATTCTCTGAACATAAATTGCTTTGTTGGAATTCCCACACATTACTCCCATCCAGTGTCGTTCTACGTCAAATTCGTGATGAATTTATTTACTTTACTGTGTAAACTTAGATTCTGGCAGCACTGTAAAAATCTGGCCATTTTGAATGATCCTGCTCTATATATGAGACAAAGACAACAGACTGTCAGGTAATAAGTTTTAAATTAAAATTATGATAAAATTAAAATGGATTAAGTGAATTCTTAAATGGATAACTTTAAACCCCATAATCTGTCGGAGCTCGGAGGTGTTAGATGGTATTCAACAGCCCCATAAAGATAGGGAGAACCAGAGGCCTCTTGAAAATGATGCGAGCGTAATTTGTGTCGTTTATCGTTTTTTTCTACTAAAATGCGTTCGAATACACCTCCTAACTTAAAAAAAAGACGCCTTTGACATTTGGTGAATTGTTTTAGTAGAAGTGCTTAAAGAAATAATACACCTGCCTGAACCCCTAAACGACTATTGTTTTCAAAAGTTAACCCCTCTGGTGTGATTGATGGTGTGTTGGGTTTCATTGTGTGTTTCAGCAGTGACATTTGTGTCGTGTTTTTTATCGTTTCGCTATTCCCTTTGTACAGTCAAATAAATGAAGCAATAAACTACTGGTGAAATATCTCTCTACTGACATTGAAAAATATTTCTTATAAAATCGATCCATCCTAATACGAAAGGCAATTGATCGAAAATGTGAAGTTCTTGCGTATTTATCTGGAAATTCTGTGTGTACATTAGGTAGAGAGGTAGACCTAATCAACTACCTATTCATGATATATTTCGCATGGGTGTTATTATTCATGCATGACATACAGCATCGAGGTACTCGTATGTAGGAACTTGGACGTCTTTGGAGCACTTGTTTGCTTGAGGGGAATTTTATTATATAATTTTATTGGAGAAATAATAAAGTTTTTAATCATTTTAACGGTAAAACAAAATGTAAATATACAATGAAACAAATAAATATAATGTGCAGACTGCTGTGTTTTGTAGAGTTTGTTCGTGCATTATGTACATACGTACCTACTATTTATGTACGTACAATTATTAATTAGATTTGATTAGTCGATATGACTATTTAGTAATAGTAAAATGGAGAAAATCGTAATAATGAAAAACACTCAACAACATTACTAATAGCACACAATTAGCAACCGTATAATTGTGATTTATATTAATTTGATTGTGTGTTTACTCAATTAAATTGTACTTTGCTGATAAGTGAAGAGGTACGTTGTAGTTCGTTTAATTTAGTTTTTTTTTTTATAATTGTTGGCCGAGGTAAGTCTATATTTGTAGGTACTTTATGATTTATTTATAATGAAATAGCGGTAATAATGTAAAAGGATTTTTTTTCCCCCAAAAGAATGACAGCATCGTAATTATCTCTGAAGTGAACGATTTTAGAGACTCATGTAAATATTGGCGTGGTATTTTTGGGATCAATTTATAAATAGTAATGACTAGGAAACAAATAGAAATTGAAAAGATTGATTGATCTCTAAACTTTAGTTACAATTATTAGTTATAAGTAGTTTAAGTATTTATACCCGTAATGATGCTAATCAAGGGTATTATAACTTTGGTATGGAGTTTGTAACGTCCCTAAAAAAAATTTCAACACCACTGTCTTTCTTTTGAAATTTCGGCCAAACGGCTGAAGCTAGAAAGCTGAAATTTTTACAGTTTATTATGTAGTCCTAGAGTAAGTTCCCTATTATTTTTGGGGCAAATCGAACAAAAAATAGGGGAGGCTGTGGTACAGTGTTCACCTAATTTTGATATAAATCATTCATTTACTCGAAAGGTAGTGAAAATGTAGAAAAAATGAATATGACAACAATTATAGAGAATACAAAAATGAAGATTTCATTGATAGACCAAAAAGTTTTACAACCTACCGTTATGGTGCTGCAATCAATTTTATTGAATTTCTAGGGTTTTTCATCATTTACTCGAAAAGTATTTAGTTTAGGGAAAAAATGAATATAACGAAAATGATAGAGAATAAAAAACTGAAGATTTCATTCATAAACTAAAAAGTTCCACAAAATACCGTTATGGCGCTGCAATCAATTTTATGTCATTTTTAGGGTTTGTATTCAATTTACCCAATTATATTTATTGTACAGACAAAATAGACACGTACAAAGTTGTAAATATTAAACAAGTGCGGATACGGGTATATTATGATCGGCGTAGCCAATTTTTCCTTCTTTACTGGTTTTAAAAAAAAATTATAATTAAGGTTATAGGTTGCCAATTATGATAAACTAAAGCTAAACGCTTAGTGAATTCACAACCAGTTGTCATTTGTGGGATTAGATTTTAATTTAAAGCTATAACTTTCTATAAATAATTAAAAATCATTATAAATTTGTTATACAATTTCTCAACAAGAAATTGAAGTTGCAAAAATACCGCAATATTTAGCAAAGTATTCCACATGGATGCGAGCGATCATTGAGTTTTAACTTTTTTTATGGAATTAACTTCAGAAAGTTGGATTAAAAACAATATTATCTGTTAACATTCCGTTGTTTTGTTAGAATTCCGTTTATGACTACAAATCTCGTAGGTTTTTTTTTCTAAATTAATTGTAGTTTCTTAAGAGTAGAACTTTTTTGTCTATTAGAATTAAAATCTGAATAAATAATATTAAGAAAAAAAAATCATTTTTCTCCGAAAGGGCCAAATTCGGGTAGTTGAATTTTTATTTCCCGATACATACTATCCAAGGACTATCCGACCGATCATCTCTATAACAGGCTTGGTCATTCCCATCAATTACAAATTTTGTAAGATTTACGTGAAATTTATTTTTTCCTATAAAATTCAGGGTATTTTATAATTGGCCATATTTTATGATATTTTTTGTTTTGTTTTTTATTTGAAGATATAGAAGATAACTCTTTTACCAAATATGGTGCAAATAAGTCTTGAATAAGAGAAAAATAAACTAAATAACACAACACACTTTGAACACCTGAAACTCTTGCACCTGAAAATGATGCAAATCCAAAATTATGTTTTTGCCTTATTCCCTCTCCCTCTCTCTCTCTCTCTATCAACTTTTATTCAAATCTGATTTTGGAGAAATTAAATTAATTTTTGGCAACAACAAGAAAGGGCCTTTTTGGAAGCCACACTATATTGCGACGATTTGGTGTCACTTCTTTGAAACTGTAACGTGTAACCCACACAATATTTCGACTATTATATACTCGAACTGTTGTAGAATGGCCGTTTTTCCAAAATTATGTTACATTTTTAGAATCAGTAAATGGGATATGGATGGAAGCATATCAAACATTAGTAAGCGTAAATAAATTTTAAACAATACTTTAAGTATGCACCATTGGTATTATAGTTAATTGTTTGTTTCAATTGCATTTAATTTAACTATAAATTTATTAATAAAATTTACCGATTATACTTAAAAACAAACAAGCGAATAAATAATAAATACTTTTGTAAATAATTCATTTACACAATATAATCCATAAAAATGTGCCATTATTTGTTTGTCTTTGCCATTTGCTGCCAGATAAGAATTTTATTTATTTTGTATTTTTTATTGTTGTTGTTGTTGTTGTTAATTATGAATTGCAGAGGAATGTTAAAAATGTGGACGTTCTTCTGTTTGTTTGGATTTTATTGTGTATATAAATTCGTTTTGTTAAACGGTAAATCATATGGCAGGGGAAACTTGTCAAAATGTGTCAATCATCGTGATGTTAAGTGGCGGCTTTAAATTTGAAACCATTTTCAGAGAAGGTGCAAAATCCCATTTTTCCCACTGTTCCCAAGCCATACTCTGAGGCGGTTCTATTCTGAGTATCAAAGGTGAATTAACGGATTGAGAAGTTGATCGGAACTGAATTTACTGGGAAAAAGTCCCTCTGTCACATTCGTGGTAATGAAATTTATTATTTTTCGTAGTCTGGCGGAACAACTCCTAGCATATATACTAAAATTTAGTACGTATGTAATCTAGGCAGAGTCTCAGTGAAAAATGGACCAGTGGCGAAGCGTGATCTCGTGAATTATTGATCCCATCATCATGAGACTATTTTTTAAAAAAAAACTTACGTTATTTTGATACCGGAAACCAAAAAAAAAATTTGGTACCAAATATCTTGATCGTTTTTCGGCGGTTTTTTAAAAAGTGACACAATTTTGAACTTTCTTAATATTAAAGATAAGATTTTGAAATTTTGTATTTTCATATTATTTTAGATTTGCAGCATTTTTTGCCAAATAAAATTTTTATCCCTTTAAGGTCCATACATTTTGAACATAAAAAAGTTAATCAAGAATTTTCAAAAAGCTACTCATCAGGCCATGTTATAGAAACGGTGACGGGTACGATATAGGAATTAATATTGAATTTTCTATTATGCACCTAATATGATCAGATTTAAATGCATAAATACTTCAGAAAAAACTGCTAAAAAGCAAAATATGTTCCTGAAATGTTTCATCTATCATTTAGTCAAAGTCCTCTAAGAATCCCATTGGAATATCTTGAGAAAATCAAGAAATACTTTTTTTTTCTAGATTTTTTTCGTTGTTAGACCAATTTCTTTATTATATATGCAAATTATGCTATGAACATTTTTATTATCTGTAAGCACAGTTGAAAGTTTTTTTTGCAGAAAAATTGTTTAATATCGGTCCCATAGGAAAAAAGCTACGACGATATGAAGTGGGAAAAAGTTTCTGAAACGTAATCGGGCGCACACTGATGGTTCTTAGATATCGGTCTTCAATTAGGAGGTCTTTTACTATGTGGAAAGTAACTAACCCTAGGAATAATAGAAGAACATGAGTTTAAACAAAAAAAAATGAAAATTTTTAACCACTGGACTGGAGGGTTAAAATCAAAATGTCAAAATTTATTGACAAAAATATATAAGGAAAAAAGGATAGATAACAAAAAGTGTTCTTCCAGACATATATAGAGTATTTAATTCTAATCAATTTATAAAAAGAAATATTTTGATAAAAACATATTAAGAAATTCTTCTAAGAACAAAAACAAAAGTCTGCAAGAAAAAGTTTTTTTTTTTTTAATTTTCTCAAGAATTTCCCACGGAATTCTTATATGGAACTATAGTATGTACGTTTAAATGATAGAGGAACATTTCACGCCCAGTTTTCTAGTTGTGCTTTCGAGATTTTTATCCAGTTAAATCTATCGTATATAAGAGGTACGTTACCGTTTCTACAGCACGGCCTAATAATGGAATGAAATGGGGACTAATAAAGTATTATATTAATGTGAATTTTATAAGAACAATTCTTTCATCTTGGTTAAAAAGCGATTACAGCACGCACATTGTTTTGTAAACAAAAAATTCTACAAAATAATGTAAGTTTGGTTCTAAAAATAAACTTCTATTACTACAAATTGATTGACATGTGGCTTTGGACTCTATTAATTCACTAACATTTAGGTAGTACATATTAGTTAACATCATAATGAAATCATAAAATGATATTAATTTCAATACTTACGTCTGTGTCGTGGCCTATATCTATTGTGGCAATTCAATAAATCTTTATTTCCATATGTTTTATTATCTGAACCACATATCGGAATGTAATATGGATTTAGAACACATTTTGCAGCTGGAGCAATCGTTACTGTTGATGAGCCTATCAAAAAAAAAAAATTATTACTTTTACATAACATACATCAAACGACATAATCATCCCATACATGAGATGAACGCCAAAAAATATTCATTCATGAAGTTATTTTTTCGATTTTCTTTTTTTTTTTTTAATTATAGAATCCTTCCTTTTAGAAAATATGGGCACAGTGCCAACAATTTCTTGGTGGATTTTAATTAACATATCCAATCAATTGATTGACGAAAGAGGTTTTTTTTTAAGAGAAGTGATATTTTATATGTTAGTAAAGTGCCATACATCATCATTTTTGCCTATATAACGCGTGTGAAAAATTATTACTTATATCGATTGACTATTTTTATGAGTGTAGCTGAGTGAATTTACAATCTTCAGATAATTATATAAGAAAATACTCAGAAATAAATTATTAAACAAGAATACATTCCGTCATTATTGCAAATAGTTCTTTAAGAAATATTCGTCACTGATATTCACCTACTTAATTACGGAAAAAAAAACTTGAATCAATAAGACAATTATTTTTCGATTTCATTATCATCATCGTTTTTTTTTTACTGATACCATCGAAAAGCTATTTTCTAGTCAATTTATCATTAATCACTCAATTAGCGATGAACAGTGCAGAAACTGTCAGGGTACTAAAAAATCGTTAGAGAGCACCTATACTATGGCACTGGCCCGCCCTATCTGCGAGAAGGCAGAAGATACTAGGTGACTTCATCATAAAAGGATCTAGAAGCGATTTAGGAAGCATTCTGAAATTCACAAGGGAAACGGACACCTTTGACATTGACAATGGTGACTCTCTAACTCTTACTAATAGAGATTTGATAGGAGATAAATGTGTGGATAACTTTGGACCGTCCTAGCTGGGAGAAGACACAAGATACTAGGTGACTTCATCATAAAAGGATCTAGAAGCGATTCGGGAAGCATTCTGAAATTCATAAGGGAAACGGACACGTTTGGCAATGACAATGGTGACTCTCTAACTCTTACTAATAGAGATTTGATAGGAGATAAATGTGTGGATAACTTTGAACCGTCCTAGCTGGGAGAAGACACAAGATACTAGGTGACTTCATCATAAAAGGATCTAGAAGCGATTCGGGAAGCAT
>JANSTT010017582.1:0-16510 GCA_026745375.1 Platyura marginata
AATTTATAATTATTAAAAGAGCATTGCTCTTATGTATGTATCTTTTTTCTCAATAAATTCAAATTCAAATTCAAATTCAAAGTATACATAAGTTTTTATCTTATTCAACCGATCATTATTTAAATAAACTGTCTAAGGACTCTAAGGATTCAGATTATTCGATCAACAAATGGATAGAAATTATTCTTGTAGCCGACAATAGCACATTTATGGTTGCAAAAATAATTTTTATTTTAAATACGTTAAAAACAATGTAATTAAGTTAAAAATTGGTTATACAAATTTTAAATCAACTGCAAAACAACTCAAATGTGGCTACATATCGTGACAGGTTGCTTTAACGTTTCAAAAAAACTGTTTTTTTTCTTTTTACTTTGATTGGAAAATAAAATCGATACTACCCTTGTAGCGTTACAGTGTAATAGTTTACAAATTAACACTAATTTGCAACTTTTATCTTCCTGTAAAACGTTTTAAATTGGTTACAAGACGGTTAAACGTGCAATTTCTTGTCACATTTTGAGAAAATCATGTTCACAGTTCAAAAGACAGTTTTAAGATATGAAGGAGAGAAAAAAAGTCTAGTTTGAAATTATTGTTAGGCTATTTCTCCGCAAACTTCCACATTTTGAAATTTATAGATTTATCGCTAAAATAAATTGCAGAATTTTATAACTTTAATTTATCATTAGGTATACAAAGCTAGGCAATAACCGAACTTGTTCTGTTTCTGCTGATTTTACATAGTTTATCATTTGAAAAAGGCATTATTTTTTGATTTTCCTTTTTCGATTTTAGGATATGAATTTTTTTACATGTCTAAATTTTTATTAGACCTTTTATCCATTTTCTGTATAGACACATTTCCATAGATTTCCATACATATCTCATTCCATTCAACAACGAAACACATTTTCCAGTTGTGTATCCATTTTTATGATATTCCTCTGTCTATCAGCCTATATATATTTATGTCTGCCGTTACATTTCTGAAATTTATTTTCAAACAATAAAATCCAAAGGAAGTAAAAATGGTCCATTTACAAACAAAATCATTTCATCTTAAAATGTATTGGGAAATTCTGCCGGACATTACATCCTCAATGTAAACAAACTATTTATTAGATTGCGTGCAACTTGTTAATGGAGTCTGTTATATACACGATTCCTTAGGGGAAAATCTTCAATTTCTATAACATGCGTTGTTATATCTATGTTTATGTTTATATAAATGTATAGGCATAGGTACTATACAAACATATGTACATATATACTATGTATATAGACTATATATAGAGACAGAGATATTTTAATTTCCATTCAATGTAGGATATGAAAACATGTTTACATTTTGGCTTTGAATGTACAAGAAAATTGGACAAAATATTGTCATCCGTTACCTGAATTACTGTCGTCTGCAGGGGTTCCGACATTTACGCCCATTTTATTATATTGGCGACACACCCTCCAATAAAAACGATTTTCTGTGATGAAGAGAACCAAAAACATAAAATTTTACATACACACAAAAACCCAAGTTTAGGGTGACATTTTTTTTTTTTGATGTTTTTTTTTTTTTTTGTTGCTTATTCAAACCCCTCAACTTGAATAATTGTTGGTAATTAAATTGTTAATAGTCTAGCGCCGTCATAGAGTAATCTCAGTCACTATAAAGTTTTATTGTTGTGCGTTTATATTGCACCGAATGGCATTTCCTGTGTATTCTTTTATTATATTTTTAGTCCAGAGGACAGTGTACCATTCGGTTTATATAATATTATAGTAAAAAATGAAACCTGTAACAATGGGTGTCTGGGGTTCGTTTCCCTGTACAGTACAATGCTCTACTATGGAAGTTTAATTAAAAATTCATAAATAATGAGGAGTTACTGTTAATATTCCGAGACTAAATTAAAAACAAAAACAAAAAAAAAATCTTAAAATAACCCAGCTTTGATTTAATTAAAGTTACTTCTTATTTGTCTAACGTCTACCTATACATAAAATGATACATATTTTTTGACTTTTGAAAATATAATTAAAAAATTTCGTAAACTGCATATGTGTTTATATTAACAACATAATCATAATGAGAAAAGTTATATATATACTATACTATACTATGTTATACTATACACTCAATTAATACACCTAAGCCTCGCTTTACGGCCTAGATATGTACGTTCCGGAAAAGTTGGCCCTAAAGCGAAAAACCGTATAACGAATCAATTACATACATATTTTAAAATTAATAAAAGAGAACAAAATGATTAAGATTTTTGTTAAATTTTCCTTTATGGATGATGCAGCGTAATTTTAGCATGATTTTGCCATGATTTGATTAATATAGTCTAGCTGAGGCATGACAGGACAGAACAGTATTCATTTTTGGTCGTATAACGAAACATTGTGGTCCGTAAATCGAAAAAGTGCCATAAATAAAAAAAAGCCGTATAACGAGGCTTAGGTGTATAGTAGTTTTTTCAGTAGAAATCCACGTCAGGTGGATCCACTCAAGGCGGTAGCTATTATATGTACAATACTCAACTAATATTAATTAAATGATAGTCTTCACCTAGTTTATTATAGAAATAGTATACATAAATATATATATATATATATATATATATAAGTACATTTTACAGTACATATATGATTAAGTTAATTAGTATCAGGATTCCTAAGAAAACGTACAAGACAAATGAGGCAAAGAAATTCTTTTGTATACTAACTAAGAATTCAGGTTTTAGATATGTACAATTGTACAATATTTTTAGTGTATTTATTTTATACTCATCTCCAAGATGAAATTTATGGCCCGTTTCAAGATCTTTAAACACCAGAATGCCAAAAAAAATCAATAACAAAATATTTTACACAAGGTAAAATTTCATATCTACAAAAAACGATCAAAGTTTTACTTAAACCGGTTCTAACTCTTTTACACGTAATTATGGCCGCAAAATATGTGTAGCTACACACAAATTTATACACAAAAAAAAAACCGATTATGAAAATTCACACGCATGCACAGTTGTGCCTGAAAAATAACCCACTCGTTTTACTCTATATCTCAGCTATAAAAGAAAAACCGGTTTTCAAGCATAAGCACAAAATTTGTGTGAAGATAGGTATGCAAGATATAAGGAAGACAAAGATGAAATAGAATCTACTAAATGCGATTTAAGCTTTGTGAGTATGAGCAGGAAAAGTATGAATTACAATGAACGTCTGGTACCTGTTTAAGTCAGCCATTTTATCGTCGGCTCAGCCTGGCTGGTTAGTTTTTGACTTTTACTAGAGACCCACAAACGACTCTTGTCACTGTAACGACGGGCTCAGCTAACTTACGTACATTCCATTTCGATTTTCTTCTTTGTTGTTTGGGCTATGATGATGTGAGTTTTTGTTCACTTCAGGAGATAATCTTAAATCATCTTAAGTCTATACATAATTATAACTTCAATACCTATACTTAGCTATTTAAAAATTAATCCATTTTTTTTTTGAACCTGTACTTTATGATGTTATTTACCTACACATTTTATGTACATAGCTACCTATATCCTATATTGTTTAGCTACTAAGTATATGAAATAAAGTATTATGTATGTTCCTATACATATATACAATACATACATAGATATGAGAAAAAGGGCTTTGGCATAATTTATGGAAAATAAATATTTTCATCATTTTTTTTAGCAAAAGCTATTATTCATTTTGAATTTGTTTTTCCTTCGGCAATTTTGTGTAAACAACAATATGAACAGAATAACGTTCTGTTACCTAAAAAAAAAAAATTATTTTTTTTTTTCGTCGTGTCATACAATATTATGTACTTTGAATTACTCCATACTCATGTAATTGAGTTGAAGCTTCATTGAGTGAAAGGCATACTGTATACAATTAGCAATACACATGTACTGAACGTACATTTCATATACATACGAGTGTATATAGGATGAGTACATAATGTTCCCTGTTTAAACAAATAACGCTATGCATCTGAAATTGTCCCTAGGGCTTAAAAATTGTTTGACGTGTAGGATTTGAATGGAATTTTCAACAGATGCTTTGGATATGTTTAAAAAATAAAATTAATTAATTTTTTTTTTATTTATTTGGAATGGGATTAGAATGTGATATTTATTAATTCATTTGAATCTCATAGGAGAATATTTAAGATTGAAATGTAACCTTATAAAATTAACCCTTATTTTGCCCTATTTATGTATGTCCTCTATATTTAACAATTAATTGTGAATAAATCGACAGTAAATTTGTGTATACCTAATTCTGTGATCCTCTTTTACTGATTGCATTTATGTTGCTGAAAAAGTTTAAATTTAAATTCTTGTCGATCACCAGTGCCGGATTAAGCCTTGTGAGGCTAGCGAAATCTATGGGCCCCTTTGAAAATTATCTGGCTTACCTTTGTTCGTCTATATAGATTTTCGGCTTGAATCGACTTGTGAAGATTATATCGATGGTTAAACTCACAAATATGTTAAGTGCGTTTCGAAGTGGTAGTCCATAAATAGGAAGGTCGCACTCACAACAGCGTCTTGAGCCGTAATTATTGATTACTCCTTTACAAAAACCGCACACCAGGCAGGTAACGTGTTGAGGGCTTGGAAAATGCAATAGCTCAATGTCACCCAGCCAAAAGTGCTCTTAAAACATTTGTGAGCTTACGCATCGATATTTCCCTTTGTACAGAATAACACGACGATATTATTATATGGAGCTATATACGCTTTATCCTTGTCCGATTTACTCCAAAAATAATAGAGATCTTTACTCTAAGTCTACTTCTACTTGATAAAGATAAGGTTAATTCGGCACTGTCGATCACTAATAGATAATCTTAGATTAAACTTTTGTTTTGTTTTGTAATTCTAATTCATCATTGTGTACTTTATGATACATCAAATAAACATACGTACACATAGTGTTATGAGTCGAGAATATTCTTCATTTTTTTTTTTTTTTTTAAACAATGCCTCTGCAGTTTAGGAACAAGATTATTGTCATTTTGTTCGAATGTTAATATTTCTTCAGACATTCTGTTTGACAATTCTCGAGAATTTTGTTATTGACTGGAAAATGTTCAAGAATTTTCTTGTTTAAGTGAGAATATTGTTATTTCAGTAACAAAAACAAACTTATCGTTACAATATACAATTTTTTTTTCAGAAGATTCTTTAATTTTGATATTGTAAGTTAATAAAAAAAATAAATTGGAAAGTCTTGTATACAATTGTACATTATGTAGTTATACTATATGAATTCTGTTTAGGAAATATTCTAGGTACACATCAAGCAGTCTGAATAATCGGTTGTCATAAGTTGTATCATTTCTTTCTAATGAAATTGTCTCCTGAGAAATACCTTTAAACGTTCTCTTAGAATTTTTTTTTTTTTTTTTTTTTTGTAGTCACGCACAATTCCACAATGTAGGTAAATGTTGTTTGTGCATAGTGAAAAATAGCCAACACAGAAGTATTTTAATTGTTTGTTATTTATTTATGGGACATTAATCTATTCGTTGTGCACGAACTTAATTAGCGTTTTATTTATTGGATTATGCAAATAAAAAATCTCTCATTTTTCAACGATAAATGATCATGATAACAATTAATAGTTCCTTCAATTCAATTTGTAATGTCACATTAGAAATTACAGTATTTTAAATAAATTGTTAGCCTATATATTGTATTATTTTTAACCCTTGAGAAGGGGTTGAATTTTTACAATTATCAATTGGAAAAGGGTAGAAACGTATGATCAACAAATGGATACTTGATATTATTTATATGTAGTCACTGACTTGACATTATATTTTAGATAATAGTAGATAATATTTAGAAATTAGTAGAGTTAAAGTTTACCCTATTTTATTTTCTTCTCTGATTTTGCAAAAGAATTATCAGAATTTTCAGATTAATACCCTATTAAAATACATACTAATAAATTTACATGGAAATATTACAAAAATTGGATGTAGCTCTTTAAGGATTGAGTTTAGAACATATCAAGTCTATTAGAGAAATCTTAATTTTTTAATTCTCTATCACTTTGTCTTTATACAACTAATAAATATTGAGTAAATTGAGTAATAAATCTCTAAAATGCCTTAAAAATGATATAAAATTGATTGTTGTGATTATGATATTGTCTATAAAAAAAAAATTAATTTGTTTATTCTCTATGATTTTTATCGTAATCATTTTTTCTCTATTCCGGCTATATTTCGACTTATTGTCGCCCTATGATACACCTTGTTCAAGTTGTTATAATTACAGCGCTCTATAGGTTAAACCGCTTAGTCAAAATATTGAATACGGATGGATGCGGTTATAAAACACCTTAAAATTTAATTACTCAGTTTTGTCCAGTGATCCATGTTTTCAATTATTCCACCCAAAGGATATATGATGTTTTGTTTTGAGAGAGAAAGAGAGAGAGAGAATTCCAAATCAAGGATTGTCCAGAAATCTATAGCACTGGATTCTGCAAAACAATTTTTTTTTGTTTATCTACTACTATATGTTCTATTCATTTTTCTAAATATTTAGTTCATTAGTTTACTATATATTATAATATAATAGTCTGGACGACAGTATATGGACAGGATATCAATATATTGATGTCAACAATTTTTCCCATAGAGCATAGAGGAATGTAAGCTTTTATTTATACTCTTATGACAATTCTAGCAATTTGAAATATATCAAATAAAAATATATTTATGGTATTGTTTGCCAGTCCATATTGTTATCTAGTTATATATATGTACATGTGTATGTATATTGAAAAGTATATAGTTTTACTTCGCCTTCATTTATCCATCCATATTCCATACCTCCTTTTTATTCCAAGAACCATATATGCTATAAATATGACCTGGTATTATTGTAATTAAATAATGTCGCATCGTAGGAATACCTACCATTGCCACAACTAAAATAAAGGTTAAGTGCAATTTAATTCAATAGATGGCAAACACGAAACGCATATAAGCCACAATAAAACATTTATAATACATATAGTATGTACCTATTATAGTAAAGTCATATATGTTTACAAATAAATATATAGTTTGTTGGAAATATAAGACATGAAATGCATAACAGTAATGGGCAAAATTAATTGACATTTTTGCGCTAAAGCTTTAAAGAAAATAAATTATCTCTTCTATTTCGGCCACTTGTCAAAATAGCGAAATAATAATAGTGAATGCAAAAAGAGCGAAAACTAAAAACCAAAAGTAAAAAAAAAAAGCGAATGTAAAAATGAGTGTAACCAAAAAAGGCGAAAATAAAAAAGTGAAAGTGAAAAATACCGAAATTAGTCTGAATTTATTATTGTTACTTTTATTGTCGCACTTCTGGACCTTGCAGACTTTTTGTCTTTGGATATTACAACAAATATTTATTGGTCTCGGTTTTTTGTTAATAAACCAATTAGCAAATCCGAATTATAGTCTGTCGCCATTTTTGTTATTTGTTTCGTCATCTGTCATTTTTACTGTTTCACAGCATTAGAAATTATAATTCATATCTTTAAATACAGAGCTCTAGTTTAATAAAAAACAAATTGTCCGAGGATTAATTTAACCGTACGTTATGTTGGATAGTTGGATAGTTCAAATTCCACTTTATATCGTATTTTAATTGCATCAAGAAGGTATATTAGAAAATAGACTAAACTAACAGGGGGAAAAAATGGCAATTTGAAATGACCACGGGTGAGTAGAAAATTTGTATTAATTTTTCACTCATTTTTATTCTTTAGAGTTAGAGAGAGAAAAAAACCGATGAAAATGAACTCAATATTTTTGTCCGACACTGTCTATCAATCGTTTTGAGTGCACAGTAAAATGCTATATAAATTCACTTGTGTAGAACTAGAATAATATAGAAATAGATTATTGTGTACTGTAGAGAGCTGACATAAAATACGATTCCTTTGCGGGTTGTTTTTACATAGTGTATATTGTACATTTACAATGAAAACTAAAGGTACATATACATACTACACTAATGGCATATCAAAAGTACATCTGAAAATGTGGATATGTACATCTAACAGGTAGTTAAACACAGAATAAATTATAAGAAATCTATTGTCATGTATTCTTCGAGTAATGACTTTCGAAGTAATGGTTTCTAGTCACGCATTGTGCCGTACAAATAATTTTTAAACCATCTAGAAATTAGAAATTAACATTCTGGTGCTCTACTCTATACATATTGTTATTTGTTAAGGTAAGAACAACCCCTATTTAATTCTATATACTATTTTGTCTATCTATCTATCTAATATGTACATATCTATATGTATGTATATTGTATATGTTTCTACTTAAAATATGTATATATACAGTACACTACTAGTATATGCACGAAAAGGCATCAAAACCTGTGATTAAAATTAAATTAAGCTGATTCTGACATATTAATTTAAAACCAATTTTGTTTTATTTGTGAGCCATTCAATTCCATAGCGATTTTCCGTATTTCTGCATATTAAATAAAATTAATATAATTTCGGGCAGGTCAAGCTTTTAAGGTTATTTAACCATGGCATTTTAATTGCCCTAAAAGCATTTCTGAATAAATAGTTATAAAGCAATGAAAAACAATTTAAAGTTAGTGCCAAGTAAATAATTTTGGCTTGAAAATGCTAATTGTACGATTCTCCAGCATTAAGTAGTTTTCCGAATAAATGTGTAGTTGTAGATTTAATAAAAAAAAAAACTGAATTTTGTAAAAAGTTTGGATCAATTTACTGGTTATAGGGGTAAATGGGGCAAATTCGGCATTTTTTGGTAAATATGTGATTTTTTTTTTAAATTATACAGTGCGCAATGTATTTAATTTAAAACAATTCAGTGAAGTTCAGATTTAGTACGACTTTTATTTATGGTTGGTACATAAAGCTCAATATCCAACGTACACGTCTACACTGTTAAATGTTTTTAGACTTGCAGAATTTTCCATAAACTTGGTTATATCAACAGTTTTTTTTTTCGTTTTTTGAGAAAATATATGTGGAATTTTTTAAATATTTTTACGGGCTTCTAGAGAGCATTTCCTATTGCATAATGTTGTTTTCTTATCAATAGAAAAGATTGCGCAGTATAAGGTTAACTATTAGAAAATACCTAATGTTATTTGGCAACTTTGAAGTTGTTTCAAGTTTTTTTTAAATTTAAATTATTTTCTTTTAAAAAGTATTTTAAAAAAACACTTGGAGTTAATAAAACATCGCTAAAAAAAGAGAAAAATGTGAATACCGCAGAGCCTAGTAAAGAGAGAATAGTCAAAAAACCTACAAATAATGGGCTGATTTATGTAGATTTTTCAATTATTTTTTTAGATCTGAGAAGAACTATGTGGCGAACGTACGTCATGGCTAACGTCCCCCATTTTACCCTATACGAAAACTATACATTTATGTTGAATATACATTTTAGACTTTTAGAGTTTCTAGCAAATTAAAAAGAAATAAATATTCAAAAAAAATGTCAGTCAGAAGAATAAAAAAAAAATGAAAAAATAAATAAAAAGAAAAAAAATATGGTTGATTTAAGACGGATTTAAACCTTAACTTTATTTAATACCTAATTGATTTTACTATAGTCAATAAGTCAAGTAAATTCTCAAAATCCTACATCTTCCAGGATAATTATATTCATTTATTGTAGACGCTTTGTAAAGTTCAATAGACGACCTTTTATGATGAATTCCTGCAGATTTTGGACATTTTTCAAAATGGCAGATTTGCGAAATCTTGAAATGATTTTTATCAGAATTTTTGTAACTACTTAAATAAAATAATTACCCGCTCTCAACGTAACCCGTAATTGGTATCACGTAAACCAAATACGAGAAACCATGCATTTTTCTCAAATCTTTTTTTTTATATATAATTGCTTCTTCCTTATACAATAAACGTGATTGTCGTCAACAACAGCATTAATATTTAAACTAAGTTTCGATTTAAATTTAAACTCACAACTGAAACTCAATTTATATAAAAAAACAATATTTAAAAAAAAAGAAATGATGTTTTATGTCTGTTGTTGGCACGGTATTTTCTAATCACGTACGACTTAACAAACCAATACGAGAAACGAAGAGCTACATTTAATGTTTTCTTTAAATTTTGAAATTTCAAAATATAAGTTTTTGTTTTTTATTTATAATTTGAATAGTGGAATAAAGGGGCAAAATCTACATTATAGTAAATTTAGGACATGTAAATGATTTCCGCCACTTCAGAAATGTCATAGAACTTTGTTATACATAAAAACGGTAAATAACATTGATAGGCAAAATACAGGGTAATCCAGAAAAAAAAATCGTACTTATTTCGTATGTACAAAAATAAATTATTTTTGAAAAATTTATTGAATATAGAAAAATAAGAAAAATGCACACAAAATGGACAAAATATACATACATATACATAAATAAATTGATTTTAGGTTTCTCATCTTTACTAAGATAATTGCTAATTTATGGTGTTTTATTAGCTCTCAAAACATAAGTTTGTACACTCTCTTTTATGTCTAAAATAGCAATACAAAAAAAATCAAACAAATAAAGGATTAATTTTGCTGAAATTCGGTGAAATCACCCTATAAAAAGTAGGCCTAAATACACGTTTACACGTTTAGTAAGTAGGTACCTACCGGTATGATAACATAAATGATATAAGAATAAGGATATTGTTTACAAAAATTTTGAAATATTATTATATGTAGCGAAAATAAAAAAAAAAAAAAAAAAAAAAACCTAAGTAATTCTAGGTAGGTTATAACACGCACAATACAAAATTAATTCCAAAACTCACAAAAACCACCATACCAAATACAAAAGCCTATTTGATCATTATTAAGTGGTTACAAAAGTGGCTACTAAATTAAATCAAAAAGCTTTGCTACCTAATCTCTTCATTACAACCATATTTATGTATTTATTTCACTTGAAGCATTTTAATAAAATTTTTATGTAACCTTTCCCACCTTATTTACCTCGAACCTCTTATAATAAATTCCTCACTTATCAAACTTTTTGTAAAATTAATGGAGCTTGAATAATAACATGAAATTTTACTCACGACATTAAAAGCATTTCTAAAGTTTACATTACAAAATTGAATATGTTAATGAAATGAGACTTGCGATTGTGTGTAGAAAAACAACCGCCACCCCATTCCCGCCCCATCATATGCATAAAACCATGCAATTAAATCATACAAAAGAGTGAATTTATTTATTTCAAATATGCATTTTGTTAGTGTATATGTTCTGGCAATGTATGTGGCTGTGTCACATTTGTCTATCTATCTATAGGACTGACTATATTACTGCTATATTCAATGAATATCCTAATAAAACGATGTACATATATGTACAAGTACATGTACCTATACCTATCTAGTGAGCTTTTACGTTTTGCTCAAAATTAAAATGAAGCTAAAATCATCTCATTAATGGCTAGATGTGTGAGTGTATAGATGTATAGATTTCTATATGTATCTGTTGTATTGTTGGCGTAGAGTGTCTTCATAAATTTATACCAAACAACAAATTTTAATTGGAAGCACTAACCTATCTACATTTTATGCATGTTGCAAAAGAGTTTGGCATTCAATAAATTATGCATGTATCATCATTTATGCTGAAATAATATTATTCCCACCCCAAAAAACTAACAGTAAAGAAACCATTTGGAAATGTTTTCTATTCCATTTTCAATATAGAAAAGTTCTATTGCGGTATTAATGAATTTATCCAAAGTGATGATCATTTTGAGGTTGTTTTTGGCAAACTTTTGTTTATGTGAAATTATCAGCACCCTCATCTTCGCAAAAAATATTGACATTTCAATAATAACCAAAGAATTTAATATGAGTTATTCAGCTCAGACACAAATTCTCCTAATATGCAATGGAATGAGTCCTTTCATGAAAAAAAAAAAATGGAGATACTAGGCGGTAACTTGTTGAACAAACAAAATTTTAAATGAATGATTGATTAACCAAAAGTTTAATAGAAATTTCCAGAAAAAATTTCTCCAGCAATGGTGGCTTATTTTATTTCTTGACATACACTTTTAAATTAAGTTCTTAGAACCTGCTTCAAGTTAAATAGCGCAACAACAAGAAAGAATTTCGGTTTCACCTTAAGTTACAGTGTCGGTTTCAAATTTTATGTAGATTTAACACTAAAGCGCAAAACAGAGTCCGTTGAACTTCGCTGAGCAAGAAAAAACCGATAACTTTTGAAGAAAAAACTTTTTCAACCAGTGTTTTTTTTACTATTTTTACAATTAAGTATATTTTCACAATAATTGTAAATTCACTAAATAAATAAACCGCACTTTAGGGTTAAGAGAGCTTAAAAGCTTCAAGGAAACTATCAAACTAATGAAAAAATATTTACATACATATTTATGACTTTTTTTCAAATAAAATACCATTTTTCATAGTGCGTGTGTGCGCGTGTGTATGTTTGTGTCTACCTATCCACCTACACATTTCCGATGTTTTTTTTTTGTGTTCGGACAAATAAAAGGCCAATATCCGCTTACAACAATCATAGGACTCATTAAAATGTTACCCAAAATAATAAAATATATTACGGTGGTAGTGGTGGTAGTGGTGGTACCCTTACCAAAAGTCATCATACATTTAATATTCTTTCAGGTAGAATAACATAATTGTTTCCGTAGTACGTCGCTATACATATACATACATATACATATATATGTTGATCCATAAAATACGGGTATTCGTCAAAAAAGGACATTGTCACCATAATTCGGGGGGCATTGTACATAATAAGTTAATGGGTTATGGTAACATGTTTCGGCAACGATCCTACAAGTTTATTAAGATGGATATATACTGACCGTCCATGTCCCAGGCAATTAATTGGGGTTGTGGTTTATTTACTATTTGACAGGACAGCTGAATTCATTCTATATTAGGGATATTGTACAATCATCTAGAAAGATTAGTCTGTAAAATGTGTTATAAAAGGAAAAGGTCATCTGTAAATTATGTTTTTGTGTGTTGTCACAATATGAGGGCATTATTGTACGTGAATGTTGACATTAGTATGTTAAATCATTATAGTGACGACTAAATTAAATCATAAATATGGTTTTATAATTTTTGGAATTAAGTAGGTATATATATAGGAAGGATATTCGTTTAAATGACCATTATCTCATAATTCTTATATGTCTCTATTTTTGGCAGCCATTTTTTTTTTAAATATTAAATAAAATAGTGGAATTTAATATCAATGTCAATGTCACAGTCAAATAAACAGGAGCGTTCTCTACGAAAAAAAAATTCAGTTCAACTACCTGTTTGAATGAAATGGCACGTGTTTTTCCGCATCGAAACACACTGAAATACCTCTGCAAAAGAACATTTGGACGTCGAGTGTTTATAGATGAGTCATCTTTTTCGATATATAATACAAAAAAAAAGGTATTCCATAAGAAAGAAAAAAAATCAAAAAAACATATTTACTAAGCTTATTAGGGAAGATATGAAGAGTATGCAGAAAATTGGGTAGAAATTATGGACAGAAGAGAGAAGGAGAAGAGATTTTTCTTTGCCATCTCGTCATCACACTGCATATTTTTGATTTACTCAACATTTGTTCAAAGTACAATGAAACAATGGATAGACGAAAAAGTTCTAAATTCTATCCTTTTCTATGGGTTTCGTTTCTGCTTCAATATCTTTTATCATAAATTATTAGCTCTCCGTTTCTTTGGCCATCAGTCAGTCTTTCGTTTCTGTGTTTCAATTCACATCCAATCACACAGAAAATTAAGACGCCAATAAATATAGATTTAGAACATGACTTCAGATTAATTCAATAAAAATATTCTAAAAGCTTAACAGAATCGCTCGATTATAAGCAATTCTAGTGATTATTCGATGACAATATTTTTTAGATTAAACCTTTCAACATACTTATTCGAGTAAACACATTTTCTTTACGTTTTTTGTTTTTCTTCTTTTTTTTTTAAGAATAATATTTCTTAATAGAATGGCTGTAATTTACAGCCTGTAAATTCTTACACCAGAAGTAATAATTTTCCCGTATGATCCTTTACGTAATCCTTCTGTTACTTATAACTCCAGTTGTTCAGGTACCATAATCGTAATCCATTTTGTCTTGTGATTACTATACTGAATTTAGAATGTTTATAATTTGTCTTTCTGATAACTGTTTATACTTGTTTGAGTGTAGTATTGATAGGTATTATAATTTTGGTGTAGAGTTTGTAGCGTCTAGTAATATTGACCACAATCATCTTTTTCGTTCGTTAATTCTGGATTCCGGCCTAAACGACTTAGGCTGGAGCGTTTAAATTTTTCCTAGAGTAAGTTCCCTATGGCTTTGGTGTATATCAAACCAGGTATAAGGGATTGTAGGGTAAAATATTTCAGTATGCACATAGGTAGTAAATTTTAATATAATACTCAGAATAAAGAGAAAATAATTAAACACAAATGATAGCAAATACAGAAATGAAGATTTTATTGAAAAACCAAAAAGTTCCACAATCTACCGTTATGGCGCTACAAGCAATTCTATACTATTTCTAGGGATTTTAATCATTTACTCAAAATATATTCGAATTGCATGAAGATTTTCATTATGGCGCTGCAATCAATTAAATTTAAATATAAAAAATTAAATTTAAATATTAAATTAAAAAATCAAATTGTGCATACATTAAAAATAAAATATTATACCCATTTAATCAGTCAATCGGACTAAACTAAACTTTTATGTTGATTTTATTTAAATTTCTTTCATTGGAAAATAGAGCAAAATAATGAAATTTGGTTATATTTGTGGGAATAATTTCATAAATATTTTGTGGTAGAATTTAACAGTAAATAAATAAATAAATTATTCCAATTCAATTATTGTTCCAATTTCTAATTTAAAATTGGTAGAGGTAAATTCAAAATCTGTTTTGTTATATTATAATTTGGGCGACTTATACACACGGCCTGTTTACTTTGTTAGTTAGTGTAGAATGAGGGCGGGCGCCCTAAAGTGCCCGAAAATCCCTAGTCCTCCGATGGACCCATTAGATGTCCCTCATTTGGTGACTTCCCCTAGGCTACTATTCCAAGAGATCAATGAACCCTAGGATGATTGACCAAGGTGCGTCACGGATTTCCGACAGGTTCGCCAAATGGCTACCCAGCGTCTTAGTAAATGCTCAGCCATCTCAGGCAGTTCCTCGCAAAATCTGCAGGTTGGTTTCATAACCACACCCAGCCTGCATAGGTGCGCTTTGAACTGGCCGTGCCCGGTAAGAAACTCTGTTAGTTTTTTAACTTTGGCTCTGGGTAGAAAAAGTGCATATTTCGATGCAGATTGATCCGGCTCTCTGATGAGTGCTGTTGTTTGTCTGCATCCTGATTATGCCCACCATTTTCCCAGATGCCTCTTCCTGGAGGCTTATTGTTGCAGAGATCTGCAAGCTCTAACCGGTAAGGTTCAGGTGAGTGTAATAGAAGGCTAGTTCCTATTTTCGCTAGCTCGTCAGTCTTTTCGTTCCCCTCCAGACCTGAATGTCCTCTCAGCCATAGGAGTTCGACAGTGTTTAGTTCTGCCAAATTTATCAGAGCTTGAAGGCATTCACTTTGTTAGTGTTTATTGTTTATTGAAAGGAATCAAGTATTCTTCTTTGGTTCCTTGAAGTTTTTAGTAAATTGAGTTATCTGATTTTTAAAAATAGATTGTTGGAATTAAATATTTTCTCAGTTGTTTTTATAGTCACTGGAACAAATTGTATGAACAATAAGAAAATCGCACTTTTAGCAAACGGAAATAGTAATTAATAATTTATCATTAAAAAATGTGTAAATTAGTAATTATTAGATGTGAGAAAAATCGACAGCAGAAGTCCTTTTATATTTAGTAATAGATGGTGACCGTTAAAGCTTTATAAAACCAAAAACAGTTGACAATCCATGCCAGATTTCTTTGTACTTGTTGCCGATCGATGCCTCACAATGACAAATAAACTTTTGACTATGTTATATAATGGTACAACTACAGCCGCAATTTAGGAACGTTTAACCTTGATTATGAAAATACCTAAAATGATAACAGTTACGTATACGTAACTCATATTATCGTAAATTCGTATATTAATAATTTTTCCATAAAATAACCTTTTCTCACTTAATATTTCCAGTACACGCACAATCTATATTAAGTAGAATTGAAACGAGCTTTTAAGTTGTAATAACTTATTCTTATTACAACGAGTATTTTGTATTTTATGGAGCTAAATAGAGTAGGATCGAAGTACTCTGTGCCTATCTAAAAATGTAATCCTAACTAAATCCTTTTTTGGTAGAGCAATAATAATAGCTTTTCGTGAAGTAGAAGGAGATGTTCATGTGAACCATCTACATAGTATAATATCGTTTAACATAT